>JAAGOF010000114.1:0-26361 GCA_010645155.1 Tigriopus japonicus
ACATCAACTTGACATGCGGAAACGGCACGCAAATCCGTTACATGTTCAAGCACCAAGAGTTAGATATACCTCCTGGGTGTCAAGCATCTGATGGTAGCACCATGGTCGCGGAGCTTCCTGAGGTACGACTCACCATACATGGTCAGGTCTTTGATGTCAACGAGGAACTGGACTTTTATGAAGGAGACGTTCTTCAAAAGAGAATTCAGGCTTTGTTGCCTAAGAAGACCTTCCGATCAGCTATACCCAACAGCAATCTCATGAGCTTTGTGAACCACATAGTGACAATGCTGGTGATTGTAGTGAGCGTTGGGGTTTTGATTCTGTTTGCATGGCGGATCAATCAACTACACAGAGTGAACAAGACACTAGCAGCTAATCATTAATCAATGAATGAAAACTAATTATCTTTACTAACCCATGTGATGTACATATAATTCACATAATTGGGGTTTCTTGCGATCTGGAGCAGATCACCTGGGGGAGTGTTCAATGCAGCGCAGAGAACGTTTTCGGAACTCTCCTCAGTCGAGATCTGAAGCTCGGAGAGCTCAGATATATCTACATACATTGCTTCTCGGAAGTCAATACATACTCATGATAAGGAATTAGTATTCGACTCCTATTCACTTATTAAAGAGAGTTTAGGACTTGACCCAAGAGACAACAGCTGTGCTCGCAATTGAAATGATTGATATGAATCAACCAATCCAAGTCTGAGATGTTTATTTAAATCACCAATCGGAGTTCATTCTGTTCAACATCCAACAAAAAGTCTTCGAAAAACGGTGCTATGTTTTCCAATTTCCTGTTTATTTCTAGTATCCATATACTTTTGAGGATATGATGACTCAATATTAGTGATGGACCAAAAGTGCTCTTAACCAAAACCGAAGCCGAAAGCATGTGACTAAGAAATTACATAAATGTTTGCAAAACTAGCTTTTAAAATTCAAATTCCTCATGTGTTCGAAGTTGGATAATCGCAAATTTAATCAATTGGAAAATTAAAGTTTCAGAAGTTTTTTGGACCAAATATATCTTCGATTTTATTGTCAAGTTTTTTATAATACAGTAAGTTGCTTTTACTGAAATTTAAAAAAAAAAGTATGAAAGCGTAAATCAATTTATCCACAAAATATCAATTTTGTATCCAGCGAGGACTCTCCCACTCTACTTACACTTGCTCTATTTTGAAAAAAAATATTCCTAACTTTGACTGCATATTACAATGCCAAATAGGGATAAATTGTTTGGATCAAAGAAGCAAGGTTTTGGGCAAACTCGTCTGGTTTTCTTAGGTTTCCATCCGAAAAGTCGCTTTAACAACAACTGGTTTTGTCATAAATTAGTTCTACAATCTCGGGGATAACCCTGTACATGTTAGTAGGGCTACCGGATTTGCAACCGAAAAGATAAGGCAGAGAATCGGAAGAAGTCAGACGTGCAAATCTATACTCTTATCGAATTTCTCGACTGAGCACATTCTTGGATCAGAGACTATCGTCTTGGCAGTCAGCATTAAAACAAGATTCTGATTCTGGATCAAGTGCCTATTGTCTCGGCCCTAATTAAAACAAATTATGGTGCTTTGCAACCACCCCCACCCAAAACGGAGCCACGAGAACAAAGAAAGCCGTGGAACGTGACAACCTCCATCTACCAACACAAGGAGGTTTAGGCAGATCACCGTGAATGAGTCACGTCTGTGGTGATTAACTCCCCCCTCCCCAAGGGACAGATTGCCTTCTCAGGGAAAGACCATGCACCCAAATAAGAACTGAGTACCCAAAAAGAGGACCGTGAACCCAAAAAGAGGACCGTGTACGCGAAAAGAGGACTATGTACCCCAAAAAAAGAGAACTGTGTACCCACTATGAACCTTTATCAAATATATATCTATTTATGTTTCAAGAAATCAATGACTTAGCCCTATGGGGCCTGGAAATGAATTAAATCGAAACCAAAGTGAGACCAAATATTATAAAGCGTTATTTGTTACCAATAGCAACTTACCATTGCGAAAAAGGCTTCACTCTTCAAGGTTTATCGGGAGAATGGGGACTCAAGTACCTTTTTGACACTAGATTGTCATGCTTTTAACCTGAGATTACGTCCTTTTTATAGTCAGATGCTGTCTCCTTTTACGTTTTAGGCACACTTGTCCTTGAAACATAAAAGAACAATTAGAAAATAGAGTTACCCGAATGTGTCAAATCAGTTTCAAAAAGTGTGCAAGAGACGAAATAAGTTGAAAGCTTTTGCGAGTTCAATGAGAATCCGATAAGAAATGAAAAAATGACAATAATTTTGGACATTTAAACTGAGATCAGTTGTAATACGTTACAATTCAGGCAATCTAGTAAAGATTTACAATGAATATATTGCATTTGTGTTGTGATTTCTGCGACCAAACGTCAAAAAGTTGGCTAGTTGTTTTATTTTGGTCAACACGGAACTAGACGTTGTTTCCTTAATTAATGAGGGTTTGTTGTTCATCTCAACAAATGCCAGTTAGTTTTGATTCAAGCCAATAAGGGAAGCTAAGTAAACATCAGCTCTGCCTTATTGTTTATTGCTTAGCTCGGTCATGGCCTCTGGTGCCTCATTGTTTCACTAAAATTATATGATAGCGTTTCGTTCTCGACCATTTGTCGCGTGGAGCAACAATTTTTTGATCCAGGGTAGATTAGAAAGAACAGACGCTCCACGAATGAGGCGGCACAAAACTACGGGTGAACAAAATCAACAACCTTTTTCTCAATTGGCTTGTCTTATTTATATTGTAGGTTTCACTTGAAAATTTGTCGTATATCCACTAAGGACGGCTTCTACTCTTCATAAAGAAACTGACGATGACCTAAAAGTTTTCTTGTGCATCGTTAATTTGACTGATTCTGGTGCCCTTAAAATTATTTTTCACACACATTAATATGCAATTGGTTGACTCCCGGTGGTGGGACCTGTAGGCAAAAAGTACGACATAGCATGGAATTCAACGCGATGATTGGCATTAAACTGCTCTACCTAAAGTTAAAGTGCTTGCCACGAAGTGAATAGATACTAATGTAAGTGGGGACATTTTAGAAAATGCTGATTTTCAATTTTGATCAAAATGAGAGGGATAAATGCTTATGAAAATCTGCCAAATCATTTTAGTTCATTAACTTATTTGTTTTCTTCTTCGGACTGAATTGATTTGTGAGTTAATAGAGTTGTTTTTTGTGGAAAGCGTTTGAATCTAGTGATTACATACTGCTGATCTGTATTTTCGGGTGTTCCAAAAGAACCAGAACAGCTAAAAGTATCATCTTTAACTCGGGATTGAAACCATACATAAACCTTACCTCCATTGCATATGATTTCCCAAACATTTACCCTGAAGGGTCAGAAACAAAACTATTTCTCGGTGGTCAAATATCAATGCAACCGCGATTTCTCCTGTACAGAGTCATTTTTCAAACCAGAGCTGTCATTACTCCCGTGCTTCCACCTTTTTTTACTCCTGCACGAAATTTGGCCAAAATCGAAAATAAGGCGAAGAAATGGAAATAAGGACGAATACCGAAAGAATTGCCATCTGTTGGTTGCGGCTTGTGAGCTTTTAACCACTTTTGCCAGATTAATCGCTTCTGAGTTATGAGCGATGTTTCTTATGAAAGAAAGGAAGACATGAAAATGCACAAATAAAAAGAAAAAAAGTCTTTCGCAATCTCTACAAACGTGCTGGTACCAGCTTAAACCTGAACCAATCGTACTTTTATACGTTTGTTTGGTCGGAAAGGTGCGATATCCTGTACGCTTCAAACTAAACTAACTAACAAAAGGGTCATTCAATAATGTTGAAATTCAGCATGCAAGCCTGAAAATCCAGCCAAAAAACGAGGGACCCGAACAAGACCCGAGGACAGAAGAATATTTTGGACCTTGTATTAGCGAACGATCACGAACTCGTAAATCGTGTGAAAATAACGCCAACGAATCTATCCGACCAGCATCCGATTGAAATTTGTACCTCCTCATCTTGCAAGTCAGTGTGTGGACAAGTTCAAAAGACAAAAATTGGCCTTGACAGGTTTAGTTTCCATTACGACCATTGACCACTCATTTCTGATGCCATAGAAAAGTCAGACCTGACTTCTTTAATGGAGCATGAAACCAGTGTTGACGATGCCATTGCGCGAATGATTTCAATATTTGACCAAATATGTTTAACCTTAAACATACCTAAAAAGCGTTCTCCTCCACGGCCGCATCAAATCCCTAAGTACAGGAAGAAGTTATTCAAGAAAAGATGCAAACTAGCCGCTCGACTAAAAAGAGAAACTGGNTACTAGATTTTTCAAAGTTTGCGCGAGACTTAAAGTTAAACAACAAAAAGCGTTTCATGATAAATTCAAATGTCTAGTGCAGCCTGTAACGTGAGGGTCTACTTTTAAAAACCATCCAAGTGGTGGTGAGATCCTTAACGATGAGCGAGAAAACCCCTGATCACTTTGGAGATTAGGCCAACATTGGAGATGTACCCAAGACCGAAGAAGCTTCAAATTATGATGGGGCGATCAAGGATAAAAATTATATTGAAGTAATGAATGAAGAGATTGAATCGATGAAAAGGAAAAATGCTTGGACCATGGTCAATCTCCCTCTTGGAAAAAATCTATGAAGACACAATGGATCCATAAAATCAAGAAAAATTATGATGGTTCAATTGACCGATACAAAGCTTGACTTGTGGTAAGATGATTCACTTGGATGTGTTTGCACTTACAGTTCGTTTTGAATCTGTTAGTTTGTTGTTTGCCTTAGTTGTTTCTGAGGGCGTATAAACATAATTCCTATAAGGATATATCTAGTGCTCTTCTAAATGGACATCTTAACGAAGTAATGTACTTGGAACAGCCCCGCGGATATAAGTTATCTGAAAATGAATCCTTGGTGTGTAAGTTGTCGAAGTCTATCTATGGATTGCATCAAAGCCCAACGGCTTGGCACCAAACCCTACGTGAATTTGTAAAAAGTTTTGAATTCATTCAAATTCCCATTCAATGTTAAGAACGATGCATATCCTGTATACATGACTGTGCATGTGGATGATAGTGTAATTTTTTGTAGTGACTAGAAATACCATTTCAAGTAAATTCAAGGCAAGAGATCAGGGCGAACTTACTTCTTACTTGGGCGTATGTATAAATCATCAAAGAAATCTCGGAAAGCTCTGGTGTGGACAATCTAGCTTTGCCGCTGGTTTGTTCCAATGGCATGGTATAGAACAGGGGTCAGCAACCACTTTTGGCTCAAGGCCCACGACATTTCATTCGTGTTGTCTGGGGCCCACCAAACAGGCATTGGTAGGTTCAGGGGCCCACAAATTAGCAATCAAAGAGCTTTGGGCCCACAAGTACAGTACTATGGATGGCTCTCGCGCCCACTATTTTGAACTTTCTCTATAGCTCTTGGGTCCACCAACGACCACCTTCGGGGCCACATTTGGGCCGCGGCCCACCGGTTGCCGACCCCTGGTATAGAACAATGTCGCCCTGTGAAAACTCTGATGGATCCAGGTACAAAGCTTAGGAGACCTGTTGATGTCAATGAGCGGGTTTGTGCATCAACTTTTTGCTCCAAAGTGGGTGGAATTATGTACCTGGCCAATTGCTCTTGACCCGATTTGGCATATGCGATTGAAATTGTGTCATGATTTTGTTCGGATCCAAACGTGGATCATAGGAATGCTGTCAAAAGAATTTAGCTTTACATCAAATGGAGCTCAGTCCCTAGCTGTCCTGTTCACAAAAGATGGCAACAAGGATTTGATGTCAATTTGTGGTTCGGATTGGGTTGGAGATGATCAAAATCGACGGTCGACATCAGCATTTGTTTTCAAACTGAGTGGTGGATGTACCGTATCTCTTGAATAAGCAAGAGGTAAAGTTCAGTTGCACTTAGCACAACTGAAGCTGAGGCTTTATCTGCTTGCGCTCAAGGAGCAGTTTGGCTTAGAGACTCTAGTTTGGCCACCAAATCCCCAGCTGAATTCGTCCAATTACACTCATCCATTAATTGAACTCAATTACATGTGTGGCATCCTCTGTGTTTTCGTCATCTGCCTTTTCGTTAACCAAGGACACTTGTTCCGTACGGGCCTGTGCGATTTTCGTCACTTGGCAAATACGTGATGTCACCAGATCATTAATTTTAGAGCTAAGAGGGGAGGGATCACTGGAGTTTGAACCGCAGACTAATTTGATTTGATCCAATGATCGCGTTGGTGGATTCGTAACTTCCTCTGGACAATTAAAAGAGAGGAATCTAATAGGTTGCGTAGTCGAATTCTCATAAAGTTCCGCCCCTTCCGGGACATGCATAGCTCTGGCACGGATCACTAGAAGAAGTGGATGTTGAACGAATTTTCGCCATGACCCAAAGTGGGCCGACAATGAAATCATTAAAGACATTGAGCTCAACCTTAGAAACAGAGCCTTTATTATTTAAAAGTACATGGATTTTCATGTTATATATTCTAACCAATATGTGAGGCCTATTTTGAGATCCCATGTTGATTTGACAAGTAGGACTTGTCAGTTTTTGCATGAAACTGCACATTGAGTGGCTTCAAGTTTGAGCCTACATTTTACAAGGATCTGTTTCATCAATGATCAGTCAGAGCTTGCTAAGTAATACTGTTCTTTTTTTGTTATTTTATAACTGTTTTACCTTTTATTTATATGTATTATATACTACCTTTTAATTCATTTCTGTAAGGTTTTAGTAAAAACTCAAAAATCACCATTACTTTCCCCTTATTTCACTTTGTTTGACACATTTCACGTTAATTTTTTGGATGCTTCATTGATAATCAAAAGGTAACAATGGCATCACGAATTGCAACCTAGTGCTGTGCATAAGTTAAGCTTTAACCATAAAATATAACACAGTGTGAGGCCCATGAGCGCACATGCATGAACAATTCTGCCAAGAAAAAGCACTTGGTTGGCTCTAAGTGGGTTGCACATTTTTAATTGCTTTTACTCCCATTTTAGGTGTAATGAACAAAATACAACACCAGAATAATATTTCCGTAAGTTAATGGTAAAATGTCCTAACCCAGGATTTGAGATCAGTTGTAGCGATCGTCAAGGTTTTACATGCATTCTGAGAGCACCTCCAAATCCAAGGGAGTCGAGGCTAGTTCAAACAATGAAGTCCTCCTCTACGTATCTCTTCTCTCTACCTCTCTTCTACCTATATCGGGCTCCTTCATTGTTCAATTTGTTGCCCATTAGTCTTCGTCGGGAATATGTTGGAGCTAATCCTCTAATAGTATTTAAGTCAGGATTGGACAAATTTTTAAATACTATTCCTGACCAACCCACTATTCAAGGGTTGTACAAATCTGCCAACAGTAACTCATTGGTAGATCAAATTTTGTATAAACGATAATTATGTAAACTATAATAATCATTAACTTTCTTTACAAGGAATCCCATTCCTTGTAGCGGTATTGAAAAATCCGCCCCCCCCCAAAAAAAATAAAATAAATAAATAAATAATCATCTTCATTACTTAATCATGGGGCAGAAAGGACAAAACTAACAACTAAATGCCCCAATAATTATGAGATCAAATTTTGATGTCGCAACAAGCGTATAAAACGAGTTTGATGTTGAAATAGCACCAAATATAAATTCAAATTGTTGAAGTTAAAACTGTACAAATACTCAGTGCTCATTTGAGTTAGAAAATTCATACTCATATTTCAGAAACAATTAAGACAGGTTTCAATGTATTCAGCAATGCCATTGAATTTGATTATTTGGTCACTAGCAAGAACTCTATAATGATGTGATACCGCGGCTAACGTGCGCCGGATTAAGTTCTGTTTAACTTCCAGATGCACCGTATATTTGTCGATTTTTGTTACATCACTTTAACAGTTTCAAAATGGCAACGTTAGAACCAGTCGTCTCCCGGTCAACAGGTTTTGCTCATGTTCGTACATACATTATTTGCTCGCAATCTCTCGTCATTGACAATAATGGATTTGGTAAGGAACGCCATCTAGCGTTACATTCGATGTAGACAGTTCCGGCACTAACATGATGCTTAAAAATCTGCTTAAATCATAATATTTAAAAATGCACTTTACATATTCCAAAAGCAATTTTGTTTGATTTTAAAGCAAATCTTTTTGAACTATATTGACAAATGGCAACATGCATTTTGTCAAACTTTAATCTCAATTCTCTGTGAAAGTTTATGGTCTTAAGTTGGTTGTTTCTAAAGAGAGGGCTTCCTTAAGAACGCAGTTTTGTTTTGCACATATAAGGTCATATGTTTTGTGTTTGGAGATCCATGCTTGAAGCATACTTCATCAATTGACTTCTATCCATTTTGCATATTTTTAACGTTTTCAGGCACCTAAAATGACGCCATACGAATGTCAGCTTCTGCGTATTAGATGTTTAACCCAAAACTTATTAAGAAATGCTCTAGCAGGCTTAAAAACGCTTGAAGTCAATAATGGAAGCATGCTTGCAGCATGCCCTGATGCAGACAAAACATAAAGCTATAATTCTAGAATTTAAAAAATACATGAATATTTTGAAAAGGTCATGAAAAATTGCGTGTGAAACATATATTTTAACAAAATCCCGAAAAATGTCAGAGCTTGAGGCAAAGAATTGGCATTACGGTGATATCTCGATAAAACGACATTGTCCGTCACCCCAAAATATATGATTGAATTGAGATTTATTGTTAAATCGAGTCGCTGACTTTCTGTAGTGAAACGTTGGTAACCCCAAATATTATTATTAAATCGGAGATCGTTAAATTGAGATTACACTGTAGTTGCCATTTTTTGCGAAAAAATCGAAAACCTTGCTGGTTTTGATTAAAATGGCCAAAAATTGCAGTTATTGGTGCAAGTTGCATATAGCAACTTTACCAAAGCCCTACTCATAACGTTTGGGAATTTTCATACATACTTGATGTGCATTTTTTTGGTAGGTTTTTGCGGATTTGGGCGGTTTTAATGGTTTTTTATTGCTTTTTACAGACCACCCCTATGACATAGGTGATATGAAATAGGTTTGATTGCAAGTTTGGTATATTGACTGTGTTTGGCTCAATTCAATGCTTCTTATTGCAAAATTACATCCTTTTTGGCAAATTATGCTGGCAACTTTGTTGATCTCTTTGTTTGAGGAAAACTTATAAAGCCAAGCCGTCGCATGAATACAAGAATACGAGGGGTATCCAGACTATTGATAGATTGGACTTGTAAATTGTTTAAATGCACGTTTTTCTGATTTTTATGACAGTCAAAATGAAGATTTATTTCTTGTGAGACGATGTTGCTAGTGAAAAAACGCATTTAATGCGGCCATAGTCTCTCCAACAAGGATTTGTACCATATAAAAGTACCCGAAAGATACCAGTGCCTTGGGGAGTGTTCTGAAGTTTGGTGTTTTACCAAATTAGTGGACTGAGTGCCAAAATGAATGCTCTTCCGCCAGATAAACCACAACAAGAAGAACCAGGGTCCAACAGGGTGGCAATCGTCGAAAATGAGTCAAGCCAACCGTTGTCTTACGCTAATGTTGCGAGGAAGTTTCCAGTTCTCGTTCTGGACATTGCGTGCGAAAATGGAGACGAACGTATAGGTCTTGAGGTCATAGGACCATTTGTGTTTGATCAAATGGGCCTCAAAGCTGAAGAAATTACAAGAGTTAAAGGAGTCGGATCGTTCAACAAACCTATCGTCATTGTAACAAAGCAAGAAATCATCATCTCGAAACGCTTTGGCAACAAGGTTGATTTTGAGAATGTAATTAATGGGAAGAAATGGACTTGTTCTATAAGAGGTGGAAAGAAAAAAGCTCCTCTAAGGCTCTTGCAAGTGCCTTGCGAGGTCTCCAAGCAAGAAATGTTGACTGCTATCAAACCATTTGCAACTCCAACATCGAATGTAGAGGAGGAGCTTTTTGCCGGAAAATATGATGCAAGATTCAAAGGGATTGGAAGTGGTAACTTCAGAGTCGTTGTTAATTTGAAGTGTGAGGTACCAGATCATGTAGAGATAGGGTCTTGGCGTGTCCGGGTCACCCATCCTTCCCAATTGAGACGATGTTTTTCTTGCGGAGAAACTGGTCATTTCGTGGCTGATTGTGGACGCACTTCTAATCAAGCAAACATTGTCGAAGACCAAGTGAGCAGATCGAAAATTCCAACAGCCCACACACATACGGTGGATGAAGTTGTTGAGAGGTCGAACAACATGGAAATGGAAAACAAGGGTCAGGCTTTAGTGCCGCAAGTGCAGAATGAGGGATCAAGGAACCTAATGCATGAAATTGTGGAACAGAATAAACCTGGAGAAGATAATACAAGCGAGAAAACTAAAAGAAAGGCACATGAAATGGGACAATCACCGCAAAATTTGGAAACAGGCTTGATGAAAAGAACAAAAAATATTCCGAATGAAGGTATAACAACTAGAAGCCGATCTGGGTCATCAACAAACTAATTATCGAATCAAATTTAATATGCAAGTGCTCTATTTTAACAGCCGCAGCATATTAAACAAACTACCTGATGTGGAGATAATCTTACAGACAGTCAAACCGAGCTTGATTTGTATAACCGAGTCCTGGTTGAATGCTGGGTTCCCCAGTTACTGTCTGCCATTTCGAGGTTATAGGGTGATTTCCAGAAAAGACAGACGAGATACGTCCCTTGGAAGGGGAGGCGGGGTTCTCATTCTAGCCAATAACAATGTTAACTGTGTCGAAATCCCGGTGGAACAGGACAATATTTGCGGTGTCAAATTTGAGAAGATGTCGTTGTTTTGTGCATATCTGTCTCCCAATTGTGAGGAGGAGACATTTTTGGACACTTGTAGATTTCTTGTGGATATGGATTGCACCAACGAATGCGTGGTAGTTGGTGACTTCAACTTGCCGAAAATTGATTGGAACGTGTGGAGTGGAGGAAATACCAGAGGTCAACGTTTTGTGGATAGCCTAGCGGAAGGTGGATTTTCGCAATCCATTATGGATCCCACTCACAACAAAGGCAACACTCTCGATTTAGTGCTTACAAATGATCCATCTCTCTTGAAGTTCTGCGATGTTAGGGAAGACCTTGCGATAAGCGATCATTTTCCAATTGTGATAAATCTTGCGTTGAGATCTCGCTCTTCCGAGCCTATGGAAGGACATCCAATGTTTCACAACGGTGTATACGAAGATTTCAAGGTTTACTTGAACGAAGTTGACTGGGGTGATTGCTTGTTGGATCTGTCGGTGAACGACGCGTGGAATGTTTTCGAGGAAGCGGTACGCAAAAGAATAGAGATGTTTGTCCCGCGGCGGGCAAAACGTCAAGTTTATCGACCTCCGTGGTTAGGAAAAAAGTTGTGCAAGATGATCAAGAGGAAGCAAAGGCTTTGGAAACGCTTTAAATCCAACAACCTGGACGTGGACAAAAGGTCATTTTTGTCCATTCAATCTGAAGTGCGAAGGGAAACATGGAAAGCAAAAAAGGATCACGAAGATTGGCTTTCTCAAGAAAAAAATATGAAGGCGTTTTACTCTTACGTAAACCATGGTAAAAGCGAAAAAAGAGCGGTGGGTCCCTTATTTAACAGTTTCGGAGTTCTTGAGAGTAAGGATCAAAATATGGCGGTAATCATGAATAATCATTTTTCCACTGCATACTCCGATCGAAACCAAACAAAAAAGGATAAGAATATGGCGACTCTTAGAGTGGATGACGCATTGATACCTCATGTCGAATATGATATTCTTCACAAAATTTGTCAAATTGTTGACGAAATTGTGGCCCTCCATCACTCTTGATTTGACACGGAAATCCCCATTCGCAGAACCATTTCTTGAGCGTATTTGTAACTGCGTTGGTAGTGGTGGAAGGAAGTCTTTGTGCAAAAGGAAAACCAGAAAATCGGTCAACCATGACTACCCAATTTTGACCCTGAAAATTGAATAAGTCCGTACTAACACTGGCCATTGGTCCTGTAATTGGCGTTGTGTTAAGACTCTCACGTTGCTGGCTTGGCTGCAATTCTTGACATGCACTGCACGATGAAATTAGTTGTTGNAGACCAACCTCGCCGATTTCTGGCCTGCGGACATGTGGCCACCGTCATCCCCAGACTGTGCCCCATTGGACCATGGAATCTGGGGCTCCATTGAAAGCAAGGCCTGTGCAAACCCCCACCGCAGCGTTGATGACCTGAAGGCCTCCGTCGAGCAGGAATGGGCGGCCATGTCTGAGGGTCACGTCATCAAGGTCTGCCGTGCCTTCAGGCCCAGACTCGAGGCCTTGGTGGATGCCGATGGGGGCCATTTCGAGAAATAATGGTAGGATAGTAGCTAAAACATTACAGAAAGTTTCATTGTGATTGGACTTAAGGTTCAGGCGCAAGTCGCACATGTTTGCAGTGGTAGTGAAGAGTCCACGTTTTGGTTCCCCACCCTAACAACCCTGTACAAAAGCAAATGTGGGGGTCAAATTCAAAGGGTTCTGAATATTACTGAAGTTCTTGAGGATTCATTTAAAACCCATTCTCACCTTCCTGACCATGGCGTGATTGTCATTGCCAAGATAAGATTTTATTCTTGCGATTCCATTGAACAAACCAAAATCTTCAATTTATTGCTTGAATTCATGACAAGTCCTTTTCTTGCAATATCATGAGGCTTGCTTGATTGGTAGCTGTTTGATTCTGGCAATCGTTTATTTCAGAATAAGAACAGAAGAGAGAGAAACTTAGAGAGAAACTTATAGAGAGAAGAAAGGTTCCGTTAGAGCGATATAGATGCAGATAAATGTACCCAAAAGAGGTTTGTGGTCAGTTATGACAGTGAAGTCCTTAATGCCTTTCAAATAATAACCACATTTCTCGATGGCCCATTGAATGGCCATGCATTCTAGCTCAATCACAGCGTAATTTCTTTGAGCTGGTGTCAGTCCTCTGGAGCCACAGTGTATTAATCGTAACCTTCCATCTTGTTCTCGTTGTATAAGAGCAAAACCGATTCCTTGTAATCTAGATGCATCGGTAAGGAGCTCCGTGTCCAGTTTTGGATCGAAGGGTTGAACTATCATATCTGAACAAAGTAACTTTTTCATGTATTGGAATTCATTTTCATGTTCAGGCAACCATACGTAAGCGTTGGATTTCTTCAGCAGCTGTCGCATAAGACATGTCATGTGAGCTAAATCAGGAAGAAAGATTCCTAATTGGTTCGCAAGACCAAGAAATGAACGCAATTCCGTAACGTTTTTGGGCGCTGGAAAGTCAGCAATTGCTGCTAATTTGTCTGGATCCGGCTGAACACCATTGTCACTGACAATAAAACCCGCAAATTTAAGTTTTCTTCCAACTTGGAGCTTTGACAGTGATAACTTAATCCCAGCAATACGACATTTGTCAAGGACAACTCGTATGCGTTTCCATAATGTCTCCCAAATTGGAGCTTGAACAAGCATGTCGTCCACGATTTTGAGGAGCCAGGTTAGACCCTCAACTGCTTTATCTGTTTTGTAACAGAATACATCTGAACTGGTATTGAGTCCCATTGGAGCTTTTGTGTATCGAAATCTTCCAGTAGGAAGTAGAAATGTTGTAAGCTTGGAGCTTTCTTCGTCTAACGGAACTTGGAAGTATCCGTGGATAGCGTCGAGTTTTGCGAACACTTTCGACGTCGTATCTATTTTCTTGATCAGATCACTCGCCGAAGGAAAGGGGTGAACTGTCCTTTTCACAAATTTGTTCAATTGTCGATAATCAGTCACCAACCTTAGTTTTCTTCCATCGGGCTTTGGTACAAAATGTGCCGGGGAACACCAAGTTGTGGGTTCGGTTTCTCGTACAAGTACCCCTGCTTTAGTCAATTCCTCAACGAGAGCGAGTGACATTTCATAGTAATGGAATGGGACTTGACGAGCTGTTGTGACATGAATAGGTTTGATTTCAACATCCTCTCGTAAATGAATGTGCATTGGTGCACCTTTAATTACTCCGCACGCATCATCCAGTGCGTCTCCAAGAACGTCAGCATACTCGGACTTGATCTTCTCAAGGTTATCTTCTGAAGCGTCTTCCTTGACATCCACATTTGACTTGAAATCGCATACATACTTTGCAAAGTCATTGGAAGGACTCGGAAAATCTGAAGGGATGATTTTCAACGCGATTAAGTCATGCCAAGATATTAAGATTTCATCATGCAAACTTGACGAAATAATAGCATTTATCATTGTAGTGTGGTTGTCACATTGAGCTTGTATAAAAATGCTTCCCTCGCAAATCATTCGAGAACCATTGGCGGCATATAACTTGTCTTGAGATTTTGAGTATGTTATGTTGTGCTCACGAAGGATATTCGTGGCAATAATTGTGCGAGTCGCACCAGTGTCAGGAGTCGTTTGAAACTTGAAAGACTTCTTTTGACACTTAAAAGTAATCAATAGCTTCGGAGTAGGTTGTGAAACATCAACACCTTTAACCGTAACTGAGGCTGTTTTGGCCTTAGAATCGGGAGATGACGAACGAGTTGGATTCCGCGATTCCCTACGAGAGCCTTGTCTGGATTGATTTGTTCCATAACGGCAAACTGTTGCTATATGTCCCTTCTTTCTGCATATGTTGCAGGTTAGTTCAAAAACGATATTCAACAACTAATTTCATCGTGCAGTGCATGTCAAGAATTGCAGCCAAGCCAGCAACGTGAGAGTCTGAACACAACGCCAATTACAGGACCAATGGCCAGTGTTAGTACGGACTTATTCAATTTTCAGGGTCAAAATTGGGTAGTCATGGTTGACCGATTTTCTGGTTTTCCTTTTGCACAAAGACTTCCTTCCACCACTACCAACGCAGTTACAAATACGCTCAAGAAATGGTTCTGCGAATGGGGATTTCCGTGTCAAATCAAGAGTGATGGAGGGCCACAATTTCGTCAACAATTTGACAAATTTTGTGAAGAATATCATATTCGACATGAGGTATCAAGCCCCTATAACCCGCAAAGCAATGGGTTGGCGGAATCTGCCGTCAAAAATGTAAAGTATCTTTTGACAAAGTGTGGAAAAAATCAAGATTTCTATGAAGCTCTTTTGGAATAGAGGAATGTTCCTCGAGCAAATGGACTAAGCCCTGCTCAAATGTTTTTGGGTAGACGACAAAGAGGCAAATTACCAACTTTGGAAGGTGCAATCATGCCTAATTTTGAATTCATGGATATGAAACTCCAAAAAGAAATGTCTGTAGACAAAATGAAGAAATCATTCGACGTCCATCATCGTGATCTTGCGCCGTTGGAGCTTGAGGACAAGGTCCTAATTCAAAATCCCATAACAAAGGTCTGGGATTCCGAGGGCGTCATATCAAAAGTATGTAAGAAGAGGAGGTCATACTTAATTTCGTCCAATGGCAAAGTGTTTTGGCGGAACAGAAGATTCATTCGTCAGAAAAGCAAATACGTGCCAAACCTTCAAAACGTATATTCGAATGACAAGCCAGCATCTTCAAAACTTGAAAATTCTCCCAGACGATCCCAACGTCTGGCTAATAAGTCAGTGCATTTTTCAAACTTCATTGAAAAACACCTATTCTGAGTGAAATAAGAATAAGATGGGAGGCCACTCTTCAAAAGACATCTCAAAAAGCGAATTTACCAGAAATACAATTCAAGAACATTCAACGGGGTTTCATATACTGGAGCTTCACATGCCAACCATGGGCTTCAGCTTCGCTTGGATATTTGGTGTTAGTGTATTTAACATCTTCCTCATATTCCTTTATAAAATGTGCAAATCCCAGACATCAAGTCATCAGGAGGGCCTTTCACCTAATTGGAATGGAAGAAATTTCGGCCAAAGTCTTCCTTTCACCTGCTCTCCTCAATTTTTCGAATTACCAAATCGCCAAGTTACTACAATTCCTATATTGTTCAATAATGAACATGAACGTGTTTGTGTTCCACGTGAATATTTTCCGAGATCAAATGATTCGAGAATCAGTGATATGGGTGCTGGATCGGAAAATAATAGTGTTGCTCATAAAATTTCCCAGTCAACAAACGAAGTGCAATGTGGGATTAATAGGTCCATTTTACCGTAATATCTGAGTTATCAATTTTTATGAGATATCTGTTTGCCATAAAAATTTGGGGGACGTGTTGTATACTCTGCATCTATATCGCTCTAACGGAACCTTTCTTCTCTCTATAAGTTTCTCTCTAAGTTTCTCTCTCTTCTGTTCTTATTCTGAAATAAACGATTGCCAGAATCAAACATCAGACACATATATATATAGTGTACATAGATATAGATGCAGAGTATACAACAGTAGCCCAAATGGTGGCACAGCACACCCTTTCTTTGGATTATAATAATCAAGTCATGATTGACTACCTTTGGGGTATTTCATACAACTTACACTTAAAAAAAATTCATGACAAACCCTCTAACTAATAAAGTTCCATTAAGTAATAAATAATTGAAAAAGTATGTTTCAATTATTTACCTCACACCTCAATCAATACTCTTTCATACACATTGTGTTTCTGAGTGGCTCTTATAAAAATACAAAAGTAAGTGTTTTGCATTACCTTTATATCTAAAAACTGGCCTCAAAAGTTTCTGGAACAAAAGATATACTTCTCCAGCTAAAAAAACACCTTGCTGGCACAAGGGCAAGGTATTCCATGTCATAATTAGCTACAATATAACTTGTTTAGTTTGTTGTATTTATAATTCATTAAATTTTTAATAAGTATCGGTACAATTTTCTTCCAACTTCTAACTAAGGACCTTTTCAAGTTCAAGATTTGTCGAAAATATTTTTTCATCAAAAAACGAGAAGATTTAAAGAATTAAAACTGTACTGGCATCTGCACATAGATTGTATGGCATACAGTCCATGTGCTCAACAACAAATTATGAACAACATTTTCAATTTTAAGTTATATTGTGCCTTTTTCTGCTTTTGAATTCCTTACCTTGTGACTTCTTTTATTGTGACCCATTTACCGTGTGACCTTTTAACCGTGACCTATTTACATTGTGGTCTTTTTACCGTGACCGTTTTACCTTGTGACCTTTTTACCGTGACCGTTTTACTTTGACCTTTTTACTGTGACCTATTTACCGCGCGCCCAAGGTTTGGCTATCTCTTTTTCAAATGATTAACCAGGTGATGAAGATTTTTCATTTAATATCCAAACAACCACCAAGAAAATGAGTGGAAACTACACTAAATGCATCTTAGAATAATGTATCATTTTATCTTGGTACAAACAAATGACATTTTCAAACTTACAGACCTCATAACTTGGTCCCAATCCCCTCTAAAATTTGAATCTCAACCTTAAACGTGCAGCTCAGTAAATGACTGATATCTCCAATTAATTAGCTTAACGCCATCTTTTGACCACGGTGAAAACTTTAAAAAGTGAATAATCCGTTGAAGGTCCATTCCCAGCAGACCGTTCATTGTCATGTTTTTCTGCCAAAGCGATCGGTCGTAAGGCATCCAATAGTCTAGATATCCAGAGCTCACGAGAAGAGAAAAAGTCAGCGGAACATCACTGCCCTAAGTGTGGATTTTAACCAAATAAGCTTTATACACAATAGACGTTCACTTACTGCTAGTTTCATTTTGTTGGTTGTTTGCGGTTTTTTTTTCGTTTTTCTACCAAAAAAAGTGACTTTAAATGACCAAACATGGAGGAGCCCAAATTTTGGCATCTTGGAAAACCGAGATCAAAATATTTCAACCTAAAATGGCGACCATATCCAAATATGTTAGCATTTTGTTTCGCAATTCTTCTATTTCTAGGGTTATTCACCACTTTTTCTCCTTTTTACCATTTTTTGGGTGTTAAAAGGCTTGGTTTCTTTGCTGAAAACCCAAATCGTAAGTCCTAGAAGTTTTTTTAAGCTTGCCAAAATTAAGATAATCAGGACCTTCCGTAAGGAAATAAATTGTATCTTGGAAGTATCTTGGACTTTCAAGTACCTGTCATTTATTTCCATCACAATAAACCCATTCACTAATTCTTTGACTGACGTAAATATTTTTACGCAATGTTTTGATGTATTGATTCATTTTTTGCTCGAACACTTCTTCAAGTAGCATAGTGAACTAAGTATTGGCCGTGAGTACAAATTGAGATCAAGGAGATTTCACATCGTGTTCCATCAATCAAGTGATTCCACCGCCAATGAAGATCGCAAGGCATAAGTTCAAGGAAAGCGAATGGTAAGCTCAATTGTACAATGGGCGCTTAAACGGGAAAAAACTTGGATTCTTCAAAAATATAAGATTTGAAACGTTCACCTGAAGCAACCTTTGTCATCCCCTAAAGAACCCAATCAGAAAGATATACACCCAGCTTTGAAGAAATTTAACCTTCCAAATCTTTAAATATCCCCAATTCGTTGATTTAAACTGAATGCTTGCTTAAAATTAGTCATCTTCAAAAGGGCCTTGTGGTCGAAAGGACCGTCAAAGTCCGACATTTTTGGATTGAGTGTGATTCACTTGTTTGTTAGTTGAAACACTGATCAAGCGTCACTGCTTCGACGGACGGGGCAAGCGTCCCTTCAATTCAAATGTACTTCATATGTATCCAATGAACTCTGAAAATATTTTCTCATCACGTCAATTCTTTCTCAAAGAAGATCCTTGGCACACCACAATTTTAGATTCTACAGTAGACAGGAGTCTTTTCAAACGGAAAGTTTTGCCCAAAATAAAGTCAGAAGCTTTTATGGGTTGTCAATCATGACTCGTGTTTACTAAACTTGGCTCAGAAGAATGAAATTCATAGTTATGGAACTAAATTTTCTCTCATCTCTCATTCGATGAAAATAATTGAACGAATTTAAAGCTTTATTCACACATTTAGTCAAAAAGAACATTTAATGAGGGTTCTGGGGAAACCAATGCTTAAAAACCTGACTGGAGATTGTTATGTGGAAACGGGAAACGGAGACGTGTTCTCAATAAATGTATGAAAGGATGACTGACTTTTATTGGTTACTCCGACAAGTTCTTCCAAAATGAGGTTTCGTGATAGAAAAAACATAACATCCCCCCCAAAGACAACAAAATAGATGTTTGATGTCATCCTATCCCATAAACATAACACGTTGGGCGCCGGTTGGTTTTAAGACAGATGTTGTTAGCAATGCAAGCCACTAGATTCACACAACTTCTTTGATAGTCCTCTACTTGTACACAAAATATCAAATTCTTGTACGACTCATTTTCTTACATTTTTTCTATCATATTTTGCTAATGATCAAATAATTTTGAACCCTGAAATATTCCAGGCCTGCCAAATCGATCTTACTTCTAACCAATATTTCAGTATTTTGGGGCGGAAAAAAACAAGCCCTTTTGAGCACTTTATTATGAACCATAAATTTCCAAATGACTTTTTCATTGCTAAAGCATTGAAATGGCAATCTTTTTATTTTCTGACCCTGACCTAACTTTTGAACTCTGATCGATACAAATTGGCAACCCTCAATTGGACAAATAATCTGGAGTCTAACATTTGAAAATGGGCACATGCCAATGCCAAGCGTTTTTAACACTCGAGGATAAAAAATGCCGATTTTAGCAAAAAGAGCATGTCATACACGTGTCGACGTAATACTACAAAAGGTCTTGTACCAAATGACGGGAAAAGTAGGAACAAAAAGTGTTTTATCGCGCAATAGACGATTAATGAGTTTATTGTCCATAAAAGAAAATTTTAGCAAATTGAAACTGAAAATAGTCGGGATTGGCTTGAATTGGGTTGATTGCTGGCTCTTGGTGAATATATTGACGAACTTGTTGACCACACATTGTTACTTGGATAGTCAGCAATGGCTTTCGAACTGTAGAAAGGAAGGGCTCGATCATCGGCCAACTTCCTCACATAAATATAAGATAGTCCACCACTTAAATCGATGGAACATGGACGAAAGGAAGGGTATGAGCTGTTTGAACCCATTTCTTGGCATCCCACGGCTTCCTTTGCATCATCAGGTCAACAAAACCGTGATGACACATCACTTAAGAGCGTGGTCTGAAGTTTCTCTTTTTAAGTCCTTATAAACTTCGTTTTGTGGCCCACCAGCAAACTGCCGATTGACTCTAAATTGATCACAATAAATGGAATGAGTTAGATCAGTTGTAAGCTTTATTTTGAAGACCATGGACAAGTTTTATTCCTCGAGTTTTGATTGTTTCTTGATGGCATTGAAGCACTCGTAGAACTGCTTTCTGATGAGAAAATAAGCCCTTTTTAACTCCACGGAATCACAAGAGCCACTCACAAAGGCAAAAAGCCATATTTGGGTATATTTTTCCAACATTTTGATGGAAAAATATTCGAGTAAAGCAGACGTCCTCATTTTGTTTTCTAGACCATCATGGCTGACTAAAATTTCAGTCTGACTACAACGTAACAGATTCAAAACATTTCTGTAGTCCAATACAGAAAGCCGAAGGTAACCAACAGTGTCCATGATTAAGCAAAACAAAAAGTGAACACTTACGTAAAACTATGTCTTTATTTCCTAAACTTTTCAGGTTACCAAAAGATCGTTTCATAATTTAGAAATCTTTTGGAAAATTTGAATGTCGCATAACTAGTCTGCATTTGGCCACCCTAAGACAATTTCTATGTCTTGTTGATTTCGAGAAAGCCTGAAGACATGAGATAAAAAATTTAAAAAAAGATGTCAATTTTGAGTGGTACAGGAATTTGAAAAAAATCCTCCGAACTCTCTGTGATCCAGGTGAATGATTTATCGTAATGACAGTCATTGCTAACAGCCTTCCTCTTCAAATCTCTTCAATGCTGACGTGCATAAACTATCCAAATAAACAAATAAGGTTAAAATTAAAGAATAAAATCAATCGGTGAAATAAGCATAGACGACGTGCGAGAAATGGGTCAAGCCTTGAAACGCACCACCTGGCGCCTCTTTCGCTCGCCCCTTCGCGGATTGGCAGGTGCGGGTGGCGCCGGTGTGAACACTTGGACATTGCGGTGGGATCCTCACGTTGGGTGCCGGTTGGTACTATCAAATAATTTTGAACCCTGAAATATTCCAGGCCTGCCAAATTGATCTTACTTCCAACCAATATTTCAGTATTTTTGGGGTGGAAAAAAACAAGTCCTTTTGAGCACTTTCTTATTATCCATAAATTTCCAAGTAACATTTGCATTGCTAAAGCATTGAAAAGTTAATCTTTTATTTTCTGACCATGACCTAACTTTGAACTCTGATCAATACAAATTGGCAACCCTGAACTGAACTGAATCAGAGGCTAGTTTTTTAAGCGCAAAGATCGATCTCAAGATCGAACTTACATTACTAAAGTACGATCTTAAGATCGATCTTTGCGTCTTAAAAAACTAGCCTCTGGAGTCTAACATTTGAAAATGGACATTTGCCAATGCCGGGCGTTTTGAACACTCGAGGATAAAAAAATGCCAATTTTAGCATAAAGAGCATGTCATACACGTGTCAATGCAATCCCGCAAAAATTATCGTACCAAACGACTGGAAAATTAGGAACAAAAAGTGTTTTGTCTTTTGTGTCCATGTGTTTATTGTCCATAAATGAAAATTGTAGCAAATTGAAACTGAAAATTGTCAAAATTTGCTTGAACTGGGTTGATTGTTGGCTCCTGGTGAAAATATTGACGAACTTGTTGAACACACATTGGTATTTGGATAGTCTGTAATGGCTTTCGAATTGTACGTAGAAAGCAAGGACTCGATCATTGGCGAACTTCCTCATTGAAATATAAAATAGTCCACCACTTAAATCGATGAAACGTGGACGAAAGGAAGGGTATAAGTTGTATAAACCCATTTATTGGCATCCCACGGCTTCCTTTGCATCACGAGGTCAGTAAAACCATGATGTCACATCACTTAAGAGCATGGTCTGAAGTTTCTCTTATTAAGTCCTTATAAACTTCATTTTGTGGCCCACTAACAAACTGTCGATTGACTCTAAATTGATCTCAACAGGTGGAATGAGTTAGATCAGTTGTAAGCTTTATTTTGAAGACCATGGACAAGTTTTTGTTGCTTGAGTTTTGGTCGTTTCTTGATGGCAATGAAGCCCTCGTAGAACTGCTTTCTGTTGAGAAAATACGCACTTTTCAACTCCATGGAATCACAAGAGCCACCCATAAAGGCAAAAAGCCATCTTTGGGTACATTTTTCCAACATTTTGATGGAAAAATACTCGAGTAAAGCAGACGTCCTCATTTTGTTTCCTAGACCATCATGGCTGACTAAGAATTCAGTCTGACTACGTAGCAACAGATTCAAAACATTTCTGTAGTCCAATACAGAAAGCCGGAGGTAACCAACAGTGTCTTTGATTAAGCAAAACAAAAAGTGAACCCTTGGGTAAAACCCTTTGTCTTTATTTCCTAAACTTTTCAGGTTACCAAAAGATCGTTCCATAATTTGGAAATCTTTCGGAAAACTTGAATGTACTGATGGGGCAGATACCAGCAATGTCTCATACAGTATGAGACCAGACCAATACAATGAAAGTCTCGCTGGTCTTAATTCCGACTTGAGACCAAGTGAGACATGCGAAGTGTTGCCAAAATTGCTCAAATTGGGTTTTGCCTTTTTCTGCGGTCTTCGATGGGTTTAAATTTGAAGGCACGATATATCTAGATTTATTTTTCCGCTGTTTTAAACTTAAATAATATAAATTTCAAAGCAAGGAACAGCTCGTTTATTCCACAATTTGGCACAACATGTTGGCTTCAGAGTTTTGAAGAAAAATACCTGAAGAGCCGCTGAAAGTGTGACGTGAAATTTTATTCAATAACACCAAAACTTATGTTATATCCCCAAATTGCAGGAGAATATTTCATTTAACAATTGCTTTTGTTACTACGTTGCAATGCAAAATTTTATATAACTCATTAGTGCAACGTTGTTATTTGAAATTTCCATTTGCTAAAGCCCATCAACATTGAAATCAGGTGGCAAATCACGACATTATTACCATATTCTAGTCAACCTAGCTGATAAGTGTGACTAGCACCTAAGATTTGAATATCAAGGGAACCATATTGAAACAGACAATATCAGTCAAAAAGCTATTTGATACGGCGTCAATAAAGGTCATGGTCTCCATGCATATTAGAAATACCTCAAAAGAGAGTTAGATTTCGATTACACGCTTTAACAAAATTGTTAAACACAAATAGGTTCAATCGGTGGCGGACACCTTTTGTAGCTATCATTTCGTTCGTAAGACTTGATACAGTATTGATGCCAGCTTCTGAGATGTATTGGAAATGCCGTCTCGTCCCATCACTACTTGTATGTCGCATAACGAGTCTGAATTTGGCCACCCTAAGGCAATTTCTATGTCTTGTTGATTTCAAAAAAGCCCGAAGACATGAGATAAAAAAATAAAAAAGGATGTCAACTTTGAGTGGTACAGGAATTTGNCAAATCTGAGAACGCATTCTCTTTTGGGTCGCTAATTGGGAGTTGCGAAATCAGGTTCTGACACTACTCCCAAATTTTGGCAGGCTTGTGAAGATTGGTTTGAGTTTGGAATGATTTCGGGTTCTTCATTAAAGCTGACTCGTCGGGTGGGTTGGAAGGGTTTGATCCGACCAAATCCTAAGCGGTCCGGCGCCCCACAAGAGCGCTTAGGCCTGGGAGATATCGGGGGTTGGCTTGGAACAGATGGTCGTTTTCGTAGTCGGTGGCAAGCTTGACGTAGAATGTCTTGAGATTTGTGGCTCGGTCGGAATTGTTGGAGTGAGCTCCGAGTTGGGGCCGGTGGGGAGGCACGTGTCCCATTGGGTGCGGGTTGATGGGGGTTAGGAACGGTGGCCGGAGGAATTGACAGTTTTGCGTCATCCAACCAGAAGGGGAACTGGGGTGGGGAAAGGATTGTGGTTGAAGGAGTCATTTCGGAGCCTGGGTCAACACATTTGAGGTCATCCTCATGTCGGATATATATTGACTGGGTTGACTCATCCCGGACGAGGAATGTAGCATGTCCCTCCCGGTTGAGTACGAGATGAAGGTTAGGGTGGAATTTTGGTTCATATTTTGATGATCGGACATGGTTTCTTAATATGACACACTGGCCAGGCCTAATTGAGGAGGGCCTGGTCTTGGACTTCTCGTTGTATAGTTTGGCGGCTTTCTTCCGAACAAATTTGTCCCGCTCTCGTGCTTGATGCATCTCCTTGGTCGACACTCCAGGGATGGTGAGCAATTCTGATCTGTAATTACAAAACATGAAAGAGGTGGGTGGAATGCCCGTAACGGGATGAGGGGTTGTCCTATATGCTCTTAATCCGTTCTGAAGTGATTCCCTCATCTGTCGCCCTGATTTCCCCGAAACTTGGAATATCTTTTTAAGAACCCTCATAAACGTCTCAGCAGGGTTAGCTCTTGGATGATATGGTGCTGTGTACGAGTGTTGGATCTCAAAAGTGTTGCAAAAGGAGCGAAATTCCTGAGATCGAAAGGCAGGGCCGTTATCTGAACGTTGTCTTGAGGGAAAGCCATAGGTGGTGTAGATTTCTTTTAGTGCATCAATGGTTTCTTGGGACGACGTGGATCGGACGAACACCGCCGCTGGGTAACGGGAGAGATCACATCGCACGACTAAGACGTGCGAATTGTTGGGCAACGGTCCAAAGTGATCAATTGATACCGACTCCCATGGACGAGATGGTGTAGGATGGGGCTGTTGTTGGACCTTGAGTGGTTTGTCACCGACTGTATGGCAAACCAGACACTGTTGAACGTGTTCCTCAATCTGCCTGTCCATCCCCGGAAACCAGGCCACGGTGCGGAGGCGTCTCTTCATTGATGAGGCTCCGAGGTGCGAACCTCCGTGGGTCATGCTCACAATTTGTGCCTGAAGGCTTCGCGGCACAACTATTTGGAGGCCTCGAAGGATGTTACCTCCGGGTGAAATGGTAAGCTCGCTAAATATGCGTGAATAGGGAGCTAGAAGCGTGCTTCGAGGCATAATTTGCCCCGCAAGAATGGCCGCCCTGAGCGCTCTCAACTCTTTGTCTCTTCTAGTGTGTTTGTAAACAACTTCTGGTGTTATAGCTTGGAACACATCGCCATTCAGGGTGGCGTAGATCAGTTTTTCTAATTCTTCTGTTGATGCCAAGTCTTCCGCTGAAAGTTGGTTGAGAGGGGTTGGACTCCGACTGAAGAAATCTGCTGGGTTGTTTTTTCCCGCTTGCCAGACAATTTTGAAAGCCACATCCTGATGGCGTAGGATGATTCTATCGGTTCGGATGGAGCCGGGTCGCGTTCCCGTGAATATGGGTAGAAGAGGTTTGTGATCTGTTACTATGGTAACGTTCGGATTCCCCACCAAATAGATCTTCATCTTTCTTAATCCGTGATCGATGGCCATGGCCTCAAGGTCAATTTGAGGGTACCTCTTCTCCACGTCCGTTGTGGCTCTGGAAGATATTGCCACGGTTTGTAGGCGATTCTTATCCTCACCCTGACAAAGGATTGCACACAGTCCATCCCGGTGTGCATCAACAAACAAAATTGTCGGAAGCGAAGGGTCGAAGAATGTTAAACAAGCGGACTCGTGAAGAGAAGAAGTCAACTTATCAAACTCCTCTTGATGGGCCCTGGTCCACTGAAATTTAGCATGTTTTAGGGTGAGTGCTCTCAAATGTGGGGTCTCCCGGGCGATGAATGGAATAAAATCCGAATTTGACCTTGCCATGCACAAGAAGGACACCAGCTCTTCTTTGGTCTTGGGTGTAGCTGCGTCTCTCAAATTTTTGACCTTTTCTGGGTCGGGTCTGACCCCCATGCTGGAGACCCGCATGCCCCAAAACGGAATTTCAGATTGGCCAAAAATGCATTTTTCAGGGTTTAGCGTCATCCCAGTGATTAGAAGACGATCCAGGAACATTTCTAGAGCGCGATCGTGTTCTTCCTTGGTCGTCCCAGCGATAATGACGTCATCATGAACAGCGTGAAGTCCTGGTATGTCACTGAAGTTGTCCTGGATGGCTCTCATAAATTCCCCAGAGGCGGGCTTCACGCCCATTGGTAACCTCTTAAAGTGGTATAAGCGACCACTCACCCTGAACACAGTGAGCGGCATAGACGATGGGGCCAGTTCCAGTTGATGGAAGGAAGATTTAAAGTCTAGTTTCGAAAAGACTTTACTTCCCACCAACCTAGCCTTAATGGAGTCGATTTTGGGAATGGGAACGTGGGTATCAATCAGATTCTTGTTTAGATTTCTCAGGTCTACTGTGATTC
>JAAGOF010000153.1:5308-25587 GCA_010645155.1 Tigriopus japonicus
TTGGGTCCGGAGAAGTGCAAGTTGGAAGGGAGCAACCCCTGACGTAGATGGGGCTTTGCTCTTCATCTTTTTGAAGGCTGTGTCCATCTCGGATTCCGTGAAGGGCTGTAAAAGGGGATGTTTTTTTTCCAAGCAACCCTGGACCTCCTCCCCCATTGCTTCGAAAACTAAAGTTTTGGGAATGAGGAATCTAAAATCATGCACGAAATCATCTTCAAAACTAAAAGCCACTTTTAAAAAAGTAATTTGTACTTTGTAATGTCATTTTTTCAAAAGGGAATTCAGGAGTCTTTTTTGAGAAAAGAACGGGAACTGTAATCCGTTCCTTTTTCGAGTTCCGAGGAATCGCTAAAGCCGTGGTTACTTTCATTTCAACATGTTGATTAAATTTCCTTCAGAGCGATAAACCAACCCTTAAATCCTTGACTGTGCTGACCACTTCAAAAGGTTCATTCGAATTATCAAGGTACGAGGGAGATTTCCCTCCCATTGGCATAATCTCATCACGCCATCGGTGGGCCACTGCATTGTCCGTCGGCGGTCACGACATCATCTATCCCATCCCATGTCTAGGCCAGGGCTCCAGACGGATCGTCCGTTGCATCCACAGGCCTTCCGTTGCCCCAAGGGTTGATCGCTGCAACCACGGGCCTTCCATTGCCCCATCATGACGTAAGTTGCATTCATGGCCATCCCGCTGCACCACGTCCGCCCACTGCATCCACGGCCCTTCCGTACGCAATACGGACCCACGTCTCCCCAACCAAGGGAGAGGGAATGGGGCGAGGTCTTCCAGCCAATACGGCGGCATCTACCGACTGCGCCAAGTAGCATGGTCAAGCGTTGGTGAATTACTAGTTGTTTTTTTCTAATTGAGACAGGTTTATTATATACATATGTATATTTGATTAGAAATGAGCATGAGTATGGAAATGGGAGCAAGGCGGGAATACTACATCTGGGTTCAAAATTCACATTTTGTTGAATCGCTTGGGCTTCAACGTAGATTGTCTTGAAGTAGGTCAAAAGGTCGTCGAGACCTTCATTTATCTCATCAAAAGCCAGACAACAAAAGCCAGACTCTTGATGCGTGGAGAAATTAGAATTCGTACCATATTTGAATCACAACAGGAACCTTCAGTAAAACGCTTTTAGTTAGATGAAAAAGCAACCTGAGACTTTGCTTGTGGAAGCATGGCTTTAAACTCATTAACAGCGGCCATTTCAATGTCGCTTATAAGTATTCTAGGATTGAATGCTGGACCATTAGCCTGCAAGGAATCCAACATTCTCTGATAAGTTTGGCTTGTTTTGTTGGGTAAAAGAACATAAACGCATGTTGGATATGAGCTTCCAACTTTCGAATGAACTCTGCTAAATGTGCCATCGCAAAAAAATCACGTCATTTTAGACCCTAAAACATGTTTTTAGCAAAAGAGCATATTTTGTTTTTCAAGCATGTCTTGAGTTTTCTCAAAAATTGAAGAAAAAATCCACAAAAATAAGTTAAAAATATTTTCTATCAGCCTGGAAATGATCAAGACTCAAACAAAAAAATCTTGGTAGAGAGAGCCAACATAAACCAATTCCCAAACGTTGGTTTTGATTAATCATTGACGAATATCAAGATTGAGTTGTCAAGTGTAGTGATGGGTTTCGAACCGGGAGTGCTGCCATTTTTTACTCGGAAGTTTATCATTGTTGATTAGGGCAGGTTGTATTGAACGTTTTCAAAAAGACCTAAACAGGGACCAATTTGGCAACACTCGAACTAGTTCGATTTCGAGTTCCATCAGTAGCTATACTTTTGGATTTCGAGTTGGCAGTGCTGCCATATTTTATGACGTCTCTAGTTGAGAAGATTAGTTGGGGGTCAACTTTTTGACCTTAAAATCCAAAGTGGCAAAACTCGGCCAAAAATCCAACTCGAAACCCATCAGTAGTCAAGTGGCGTTCACTTGTTTTGCAAGGCTGAGGCTTTTATTGGCGGGCATGACGTCCCCCCGAAGTGTGAGGTGTTTGACCCACAGATCATATAATGACTAGATGTCGCATTGGCCCGTTCCGTCGGCGAGAGAAAAGTGACACCACTTGGCCCAGCTGCGCTAGCTTCTAAATCCCAGGGCGACCGCGTGCTCAGAAGTAACGATGCTCGCTCGCGTCAATAACAAAGTACGTACGGTACGTTGAGTTTGTTCAGGATTTGACGACGCTGGCAAAATTTTGAAAAATTCGAGATTCCCACCATTGTAGGGTGTAGTGTTATGTTCCAGCTGATGAAGCAAAGTTGTCCACCTTTTTCTCGCACGAAGCGAGGTCTAGCCAGTTTTTGGTCTGTGATTTGACCAAATAACCACGGCAAGGGCTGCAGGAGGGACCGGAGCAGGCAGCCAGTCCCAAGATTCCATCATGGAATGAGGAAAGAGTTTCCCACGGCTTTTCATGTGTGTCCAGAAGGACATTCATGGTGGCATGGTTCGTAGTATTCATGTGTTCTGTGCTTAGATATTCATTTGAATACTAGATCGCGTGCAAGTTTGATCAGGCTGACTTTGGCAAGAGGGGCGGAAGTCGTTTTGCTCGGGTTGAGAATGTCACTTTTGCAATTGTTGAGCGGACAAGCATTCCGACCATACATGCAAACCAAGATCAACTTTTTGACGGTCGTTTTTTGAAGCCACAAGTTAGTTTTTGTTCATCTACGTATTGCATCAGACTGATTTGGCAAGGGGGGGGGGGCGGAAGACGTTTTGCTCGGGTTCATAATGTCACTTTTGCAACTGTTGAGCAAACAAGTACTGCGACCAAACATGCAAACCAGGACCAACTTTTTGAAAGTCGTTCTTGAAGCCACAAGTTAGTTTTTGCTCATCTTCGTATTGCATTAACCCTTTGTAACCCAAAAGCTTAAAGGTGTGTTCTTCCTATCATTCACTTATTTAATGCATTGGCAGAAAAGTTACTAGTTAAAGTATTCAAAACCAAGACATGGTCATCTTGTGACGTCTTCTTATCTATCAAGAAAGTGACCACTAGCAAAAGCAAAAAATGATCTAAAAACATTCCTCAATTCCACCTTTGATTCATTAGTTGCATGGTAGGCATTTGCCTGGTCACACATTTCAAATGTTCCCGCCCTTTTGTCCACTCAACAGCTGGCGATGGGCGACAAGGTTTTACGATTACACTCCCTTTAGTATTGAGAAGATCTCAATGGTTCTTTTTTCTTGGATTACTTTCTGCCAACTGCTTCTAAATGAACACTTATACAATGGACGGAAATTCCTCTTCGTAGTTCAATCGGGAGTACTTTTGGAAAATCCAATCTTTCATACTTTCTCACGCGAAGTTGCTACCTTAAGGTTGGCCGTCACCTCTTAAATAGTACCCCATCTAAGAAACAAGTTTCATTTGCACAACACCCCTGATCCTGATTTTTTATTTTAAGTCGGGGTATTTGAAAGGGTTTTGACTAAGAAATCACAAAAAATTTCAGAAAAACTTAACTTAAAAACAATCAAATTACAGTTTAAATTCTTTGAGAGACATAAATTGGGCAGTGAATAATTGCTTGTTGAATCCTTGTGAACTTCTGTTTTATACGTTATGTAAATAAAACAACATTGATGCCAATTATAATACATTTATTCATTAACTCCAGGCTATCACCCAGGAAAATTAACATGGACGTGGTAACGCGCCCTCGCTTGATCCCTCTCCACATAATACCGTCCTTCTTGAATGGCCTAACTTGGCGGAACCAAAAATGTTATGTCGCTTCCCTGCTCAAGAGTCCTTGAGTATTCAAAGAGGGTATAAAAGGTAACTGATATTGGATGTTTTTAAGAGCATTCATGGGCTCTGTCCTAACCCAGGATTTGAGGTTAGCTGTAGCAATTGCAGAGGTTTTACTTGTGCTCTGAGGACACCTCTTAATCCCAAGGAATCCAAGCTAGTTTGAACAATGAGGTTCTCCTGTCTTCTTAATCGGGCTCCTTCATTGTTCAATGTTTTGACCATTAGTCTTCGTCCGGAATATGTACGTAGGAGCTGATCCTTTTACAACTTTTAAAGCAGGGTTGGATAAATTCTTAAATACTATTCCTGATCAACCTAATATTCAAGGGGTTGTACAGATCTATCTACAAGGACTCGTTGGTAATCCCAAATATCATATGAATGTCAGTAAAACTTATGGAGTAACGTTAATGATTAACTTTCTGTACAGGGCATTCCATTCCTTGTAGCGGTGATAAAAATACACCAAAGGAGAATGGGTCCAAGAAACGTTGCAATCATATTATTTTCACCAAGTATTATAAAGCTTTCACTAATTGTATTTGCTGTGGCATTTCAATTTTTATGACTTTGTCTTCTTCTGTGTGATGAAAGTTGCCTTTTGAACTCCTTTAACTCAACCACGGTTTTATTCATTTTAATTATGGGTTTCCATTTTTGCCTCCTTTTCTCTTCATGCAACAGTGGGAGTGCTTGATTGTCCCAACAACAAACAATGATCTATTGTATTATTTTTTATAAAACACCTTCAAACAACTAACGTGCTAACCTAACCTAACCTAACCAATTAACGTAATTAAGGTTTCATACGCAAGTTAGCTAGATTTTCTTGCTTACCTAAAAAATTCAATTTTCTCAATTAACTTACAATTTCTGACCAGTGGTTTTTAGGAAGTGAGCGTTAGAGCACAATTTGATCAATGAAAAGTTTTTCCGGGCTATCATTGCTGAAAGACTCAAAATCAATAGAGGGAATTACTCTTTCGTTACAGTACAGGGTTAGGCAAAATTAGTGAAACATTAGATTTGATATCATGATTAAGAACCTTGATGTGAGGGAAAAAAAATTGGTTAAAAGGCGTAACAGGATACAGGAAAATTGCCTTTGAACCCTGGCAAGGCGGCAAAAAGAAGATGAGGACCAAGGTTGGTCAGGGGATTATCCCCAGGTTCCCGAGACGGGATTTTCCTACTAAAAAAATGCGATAAACGAGATTCTCTATTCCTTTCCAAAAATGATCTTTTACGGGATCTCGCGACGGGATTTTCTAAAATTTGAAAGCTTTTAAAAAGTTAAAATTATTATACCTGTATATAAATGATAATATAATCATTATAAAAAATTAATCTTATGATTTGTTATTTATAAACGTAAATGGTAACTTATCTGATATTGCTGGCCATCATTATCACAAAAAGAGAAGAGAAGGTTTTAAATCGTTTCACCTAACACAAGTACAATCCTCTTGGGCCCAAAGACTTCTTGGGAACTCATTTGCCAAAACATAGAATGATTTCGCAGAACCAAAACAAAACAACAAAAAAAAAAAAACCAGAGCCGATTTTAACACTGCTTCAAGGTGTTGGACCTCTCATTTAAAAGAAGCAATTATCTCCACATACTGAGCTGAATGCAAAGAAATTGGTTGCTTCTCATGCCAACAATCGTTATAAAGGCATTCTTCCGTTGACTTTGTGTAAACAAGTGTTATTGTGGCAGGGTGCGGAGCCTCCTACCACAAAGCCTTTCCGGGATCACGTCAAATGACACAGTTCTCCCTACAAACTTCTCTTAGCCAGACATGGGCTTCCCTGAAAAGAAGGTTAATGGGAAATGTGGGGTTTGACTTCACGTTATTATACCATCTCCAAAGAGAACAAAGTGTTATTTCACAATCTTCATGTTTCACTAACTCTGCCTAACCCTGTAGATATGGGTAGATTGCTTCATGCCAATTAGTTTTGTTAGAGGACACATTTCCGATGTTGACAGATTCATGATAAATCAGGGCTGCGCAAAAAATGCAAAAAATGCCAACAATACAAGAAAATGCAAAAAGTGCAAACAGTTGTTGAACATTTGGACTACATTAAATTTGCATTACGCACAGAGCCTTTTGCAAAAAAACATCCGAGACGTGGGACATTGAGGAGAAACAAGAGAGCTGCGTTGCTGGAAAGCAGAGCTTTGTGGTGCACGTCAGAGAGCCTACTAGGCGTGGCTGCCTTGGAGCTTTAAACTACCAAGCACTTCTAGCCCACCCTACTCTCGTCCTCTCCTCATAACATAGCCATGGATGCCCAAAGCTTCAGCAAACAATCATTGGCGTCTACTTTCAGCCAACCACGGACTATGAATGAAACCACGGACGCCCTCACCCTACCGTTAACTAGAGTCTCTAGCGTCAACAACCGGAAGGACTTCGTAACCAAAGCAATCCGAGTTTGGAATCATCTGCCACCGGAAGTCGGATCCACCCAAGAGAACCGGGTTTTTAAAAAGGTGTCACAACGTTTGTAAAAACACTACCGATTGAACCAAGAAGTATAGAATGTATTTAATCTGAAATACATGCCGGGTGACCAGTAAGTAGTGGGACACTTACGGAAATTCGAATTTTCTCATAGTTTTCAAATTTGGCGCCAATTTTTTTTTGCCTTCATCTGATTGGCTGATTTGTCCTTTGACTGTGGACTGGATGTTCTTCACCTTGATTTTAGAAATCCCAGCACTCTTTTTACTCGTCTCATGAACTTTTGACATTCAACTCTCCAAAGGATTTTAGTCCTCATAACAATGAGGAAAATACGTAGATGGAATCTTGCTTCACCCATTAGTCCAACTTCAGTGAAACAAAGCTAAACAGAAGTATCCGTGGTGGTATCTGGAGTGTTACTCCTCTTCCATCCTCTTCAACACCTCCACAACGCAGGAACCATTTCCATAGGAAAATGAAAGAACAAGAATGATCTCATTTTGAAAGAAGAGGGACTCCAAGTCGGAGATGTTGTTGGCTATAACTATTGAAGGGCACTTTTGACGGTTCTGGATCAGATCAGCCATCTGATCCGGATTTGAATAGGAACAAAGGCAATCACAACGTCCTTGAGACAAAATGATTGAAAAACATGAGGATAAAATCCTCTATTGTTGATTTGATTGAAAATTTTTCAAGTCTTGGGGATCAAGAAGGTCAGGACCACGCAGGACTGGGGCTAAGGGTCCTTGAGGACCAGAGGATCATGTCTTATGATTTCAGGGATAGGCTCTACAGGCTTGATAAAGTTTGAATGATCTTCTTAGATCCCCTTGTCCAGGAATTAACAATCAGATTGATTGAAAAAATCCACACAATTCAATCTTGATGGGAGCATTTCATTCTAAGGACTTTGAGAGGGTCCATGTAATCCGGGTTAGACTATCAGATCATCAATTTGGGCTGACTGACTCGAAAGGCAGATCAAAATATTTAGCCCATCCATTGCTAGTAGGTCCACTTGATAGGTTTCAAAGTCATCTTAATTTGTTCTTAAACACCGACACACTACCTTTTGGAATTTTGGTCGATTTCCGTTTGATTTTCCGCTCCCTACATGGCCGTTTGTACTTGTTTACGAACTCTCGGCCTCATACCGGAGGTTGCGTGCCGGAGAAATTCCGCGAGTTCGCATCCAGTATTAATACTATTATATAGGTTATCCCTGCACTGAGGCGATGCATGAGTGTTGTCGAGAAAATGCAAGCGAACGCATCTTTCAAAGACGATTACTTTAAGTTTATGGGAGAATTGTTTGCGAATGGATATGCTCGAAGGGTGTCCCACAACAAACTCATGAAGACTGAGAAGGGTATGTGCCATTATGTTCCTCACCACGCTGTCTGTCACAGGCAAAAGGGTCAAATTCGCGTGGTGTTTAATTGTGCCAACAGAGTGGGTGGTCGTTCCATAAACGACGAGTTGTTTACGGGTCCGGACTTCACCAACCAGCTGATGGGAGTCTTGATAAGATTCAGAAAGCAGCCCATAGCCTTCAACGCGGATATTAAAAAGATGTTCTACCAGGTGAAGATCCCGGAGGAGGACATGAATCATTTACGTTTCATTTGGTTTGAAGGTTGTTGTGTGAAACGATGAAGACGACACGACGAGATTTCGGGCAAGATGATGAAGGCCCCTTCGGCAATGTTCAGGTGAGCTTTGTAGCTGGAAAGGCCCGAGTTGCACCCAGTCAAGCAACAACTATTCCGAGAATGGAATTAGTGGCTGCCGTTCTTGCCGCAACGCTCTCAGATCATGGATTGGGGTCGACTTCTTTGGTCCCTTCATGATCCGCAATCGAAGAAAGGATGAAAAGAGGTATGGAGTGATTTTCTCATGTTTCAGTTCAATTGACGAATGACATCAATGATGTATCAAATTCAATAATATTCTTTGGTGCAAAAACAACTCGCCTTGCCATCAAATCAATTACTTCTGACGAACTTAAACCTCAATGAATTTCAGTAGAGACCAGTAGTTGACAATTAAGTCCTTAATTTCTTGGATTTAAAATGTATTGCCTCTTCTTCATACACATACTTTGTTGGCTCATAGTATATGCTTCCTTTTGCTTGCTTATTTTGCCATTTTGTATTGACTTAATAATAATTCAGGTTGTTCTAGCTAAAGAATATTTCTTTGAAATTTTACTTGCATTCGGTACAGTAGCCGTGCTGCTTTAGTATCAAATTTACAACTCTAATGAGTCAATAGGAAATGAAATTACAACTACTCCATGAATTGGTAAATTGTCAAGGCTCAAGAACTGAAAATCCACATGCCAAAAAGCACGAACGGGAACCACCCACTCGGTTTGCAACACTGAATGTTGACTTAGAGGAAAGTAAACCAATGAGATCTATATAATACTGGAGGAAGTTACAGAAGAGGGAGTGTTATCCTAAAACGTGTCGCCCATCGTCAACTGTTGAGCGGACAAAAGTGCGGAAACATTTGAAATGAGTGACCAGTACTGATGCGACCAAATAATGTTTTTCGGCCAAGTGTTGCCACATTTGCCCTTGTTTAGTTTTTTGGTCAAAAACTGCAACACTAGCTGACTTCCATGAAATAGGGAGAGACATAAACTGTGGGTAAAAAACGGCGACACTTTTTATTTGGTCGCATCACTAGTGACCAGGCAAATGACAAGCATGCAACTGATGAATCAAACAGGGAATTGAGTAATGTTTTTGGGTCATTTTTTGCTATTTTTAAAAGCTCAGGTTCGGCTTCCGGGTGTCAAGTTCTCAGGCTTCGAACATGTCACCTTGGAGCCAAGCTCTCGAGCAAGGCAAGATTTCTTGATGATTTCTTGATGACACCTCGATTTCTTGATTCCCATATTCCAAGGATTCACACAATCTTCCTCAAAAAATGCAAGTAAGTAAATCAAAGAATGAAAAGATGCAAAAAAAAATCGAGAAACTTAAACACCTGCAGAAGAAATACCTACGGTAGAATGCATTTTCATGAAATGCGCAGCCTTATTGATAATTAATCTCTGATTGCATATCGCAATGTCATGCAGTTTTTTCATGATGTTCATGTTTATGTACAAATCGAACTAAAACAGAAGACATGGTTTGGACAATCAATCTTTGTTTCTCCAAAAAGGTTCTGTGTAATAGATACTCAAAGTGGATATCTTCTAATGATGAAACATTTTTTTGTTGGTGACTCATCTAGAATTTGCCCGGTCTCAAATCAAGCCACACAAGGAAGACTCTTTAACCGACAAATATTCTGTTAAGTGCCTCCATCCAGGCTTTGGCATGAAAAAGTAAAGAATTTTCAAGGAATTTTGTAAAAACAATTGATCATAAGCACAGGCATTGCTGATCATGACTTTTTTGAGCAAGTTTCAGTAAGTCACTTAATCACGCTTCCCGTTCAAATTTTTTCTATTGAGATTTTTTTGTATTTTGTATTTTGCGAGAAGTATTCAAACACCTAAATGGTAGATAAATGAGTGTGCGGACGAGACATTTGACAAATGATGTTAAGTAAATAAAAGGGTTACAATAACAATGAGAGTATTAGGATAAAATCAAATCAAGGAAGAAATAAATGGCACTGATAAAAGAGCAAGAAAGGTAATGAGAGCTAAACAGCGTGGTACATAACATTTGCTCGCTCAAGTTTGGGTGGAAAAAAGGTTTTTAAAATGATCTAATTCCTTTTTCAAAGAAACGAAAGCTTAAACATCAGCAAATTTCAACCGGTACCGCATACTAGGGGAAATTACCCGCACAACAAACAAAAATCGTCTCATTCGCAACATAGAGGGAGGTTGCCACAAATGCTCATTTGTGGTAGCCCACGAGACACAGCCGGCCAACTTAATCCTTGAGGAGGGAGACCTACACGTACGTACCTGTACGTACAGTATGCTCGTTGCTTTGGAGTGGACATGGATGAAGCAAAACCACTTTTTATTTTAATTGTTATTCTTTGAGGGCAAACTAAAAACAAAAAGTAGATATTTTGTTGCTCGTTTCAACTACCAGGGTACATTTTCTTTTTCTTTGCAATTGTATAAATCTAATTTTTTTAGGGTTGGTTGCGGATTTTCTACTACCTCTATAAGGAATATGATTCCCTGCAAAAATAAATCTTGACTAAAATAATTTAGGCAATTATTATTATACGAAATTTGGTCGACCAACGACTTACTGTTGTCAGATATTTACATCCCTTGAATAGTGGGTTGTTTAGGCATAGTATTCAAAAACTTATCTGGCCCTACTTTAAAAGCTGTTAGAGGATCACCCACATTTTCCCGACGAAGAATAATGAGCAAAATATTGAACAGTGAAGGAGTCCGATTTAGGAGACAGGAGCACTTCATTGTTCAAACTAGCCTGGATTCGTTGGGATTTGGAGATGCTCTCAGAGCACAAGAAAAACCTCTACGGTCTCTTCAGCTGGCCTCAAATCCTGGGTTAGGATAGAGCCCATGAATGCTCTTGAAAAGATACAGTATCAGATACCTTTCATACATCCTCTGAGTACTGTACAGCCCTAACTTCTGGAGCCTCTCCCAATACGAGAGCTCTCTCATTCCTGTGATGTTCCTAGTGGAAAACTTTTGCCATATTGGAGGGCATTGAAATGGGCCTATAGTTACTAGGATGACACTTATTTTCACCCTTAAAAATTGGAACAAAAGAGCCACTTTTGATGAGGAGGGAAACTTGCCCTGATCCAAGATGCAACACATAAAGTAGGAGAAAACTGGAGCAAGAATCTGTGAGCATTTCATCAGAAACTGAGATGTCACACAATCGGGTCCAGGAAAACTTGAGAGCTTTAGCTCTTGATGGCCTCAAACGCATCATGATCTGTGACTACCAGATCCTCCAATCGATTTTCCTGACTATCAATTGATGTCGCATCAACAACATTACTAGCGTCGCGGCCTGCTTTTCTTTCCCTTTTTGGAATCGGAAAAAATCTTGAGAACTGATCTCCAAGCATATTGGCCTTAACCTCACTATAATTGACGGTTTTACCTTTGACCCCAAAAGGTCCTACTGGATGCTTCATTTTTCTTTTTGTGTTTGCAAAAGAGGAAAACGCCTGTGGATTCGTCTTAACCTCCTGGGTCACTCTCCTTTCCTTCTCTAACTGATCAAAATCAAAGGAGTTTAATCAAATTCACTATTTGCAAATCAGCAGACTTGAGGATTTTCACTAAGCAAACTGCACTATCTAATAAGCTTACTAGTTTAGATGTGTTTCTGAAAGGGAAAGGTTTCCTTCAATCATGAAATTTGGCTTCCCACATGTTGGATGGCGTCACAGACTGCCGTGTTGGTCGGGTATTCATAGATTTTGTTGGCCAGTCTCTAAAGAGGGTTGCTAACTAAGACTATATACCGGTCCAGGTCTGGCTTTCCCGAAACGTGGAAATTTGCAAATTGTCGTATTAAACGGCATTTCATTCATACTGGTCCCCTCTTCTAAAGTGATTACCCCATGTTCCAAAATTAAGGTAACACTTACAAAAATGGGCATAACTTTTAACTGAAAGATATTCGTGGACATCGAATAAAAGGTTTCATGATCTTGAGAGTCTACCAGTTGCTGATGTTTACTTTAAACATCATTTCCTTCACCCTGAACAACATGGAGACCGAGCACCAAATGGTGATCGACATGGCGTCGCGCGGAATGACAGTGACGGAGACCTCCAAGGCCATGGGAATCAGCCGAAGGCCATCTATGCCATCAAAAAAAGGTTCGAGGAGCGCGGAACGGTCGAGAGGAAGAAAGGGCAGGGACGAAAGAGGTCAGTAAGGACAAAAGCCAAGATTATCACTGTCAAAAATCGCGTGAAGAGGAATCCAGTCCGGACCATTTGTGGCATGGCCAAGGCCATGTCCTTGACCCCGAGCACAGTCCATAGGATTGTTCATGACGATCTGGGAATGATGTTAAATAAATGTTCAATGCAAAAATTTGTGTTATCTAACACCCTTTTGAAGTTATCCAAGGAATAAAAGAGCATGAACAATCTCTTTAAGATCTTTAACCTGTGGCTTAGATCCCTAAATTGACCTGTAAACTAAAAATAATAGATTTCAATGTTGACAGAAAATTTAGAGGGGAGGAATAGAAGGATAAAAAATTCAAGTTAATATTATTAAAAATCAGATATTGTACACAACTATACACGTCACTGTCATTCCGCGCGACGCCATGTCGATCACCATTTGGCGCTCGGTCTCCATGTTGTTCAGGGTGAAGGAAATGATGTTTAAAGTAAACATCAGCAACTGGTAGACTCTCAAGATCATGAAACCTTTTATTCGATGTCCACGAATATCTTTCAGTTAAAAGTTATGCCCATTTTTGTAAGTGTTACCTTAATTTTGGAACATGGGGTAGATCACTTTGGAGCATTTCCTCGTCCCGCTGATCGCATATTGTTCGGCAAATTTTCGTATCATCTGCAAAGGTGACTATCCTCGTGCCACTGGAAACTCGTGTGTCGTTTTAATAAACACTACAGGGTCGGCGGTCCAAGTGTAGATTTTGGCATTTTTAGTACATAACCAGCGTCTGCTTCAGATCTGATTGAGGCTCATAGACTTATTTACTTAATTAAGAGCTCATTCCAACCCAAAAATCTGCCTTCCTCTCCTTGAGTGACAAATGTAAGGCACTGAGCCAACTGTCCCAATGACTTCATCGATGGCATGATCTCATCCATGCCCAAGGGATTCAAAAGGAATATGTATAGCACAACTTCTATTCCTTCATACATTGGGATTCTTAGACTGTAAATTTGAAAAAATCTTTCAAAGATTGCAAAACTTATGTTGGTCCTAAGGGGTCTACACTTGGGCCGCCGACCCTAAAGGAAGAGAATCGGTCCCAACACACTTCCTTGGAGTACCCCCGAGTCAACATTGTCCATTCCGAATGACATCCATTCTGCACAACTCTCTCTACCCGAACGAACAGCCACGACGTAATCATTTTTTTCGTGGAACCCGAAATCCCCACTCCCTTCAATTTCTCAAATAATTTGACATGAGACACTCGGTCAAAAGCCGTGGACAAATCCACATACACCGTATCAACGTTCCTCCCAATGTCCATTGCCCTCGAAATATGGGTGATGTGTTCTAAAAAATTGAAGTGCGGGACCGCCCATACGAATGCCGTGTTGATTACTAGATAGTAGAAATTCTGTTTCCAGGTGGGTCATGATGCGGTCTTTGAAAAGTTTTTACATAACTTTACACATAATCGACGTCATGGAGATGGGCCTATTTGTTATCTCTACCTTGAAAAAATTTAACCAACCAAATAAGATGAGTGGTTTGGAACTCAAAACAGGTTGGGGTGGGTCGGATCGGCCATGAGTTGGCTCAATATCAGATCGAATTGGTTGTGAGGTCGGCTCGTCAGAGTCGGATCATAGCCCCCGGAACCGACCCAAAAACACTTACAATACATTTTGCGATAAAAAATATTTTGCAATGTCAAATACCTCAAAGTTGGGTAATACTTACAAGTTTTGAAAAATTTGGTTGATGTTTCAAGTTTCGGTTTAATTCCACTTTTAACATGGTCCGTCAAGAAATTGTAAGTTTGAATATAAATCTGTTAGACATATTTATTTGTAATTTTGGCTGAACACACAACAACGTGTACTTTACCTAAATAGTTATGAAATATGTTTTAAGAATATCTTGTTTAAGTTCTTTTTAAGTGAGATTTTATATTGTTTTGAGCTATCTTGACCAAAAAATTCTAAAACTCGCAAACTTTCATTTATTTTTGCGATATTAAAAAGATAGCTACCGGGTGATTCGTAAGAAACGGAAAAGAAAACTATGTCCGTAACTTGGACATGGGTGATCTCATAAAAAATGTATGAATCTCAAAAGATGCGGTAGAAAACAATTCTTGAGATACATTTGGCTTTATTCCCTTCATGTCGCATTTTTTTCGATCGTAACCAATTTTCAGAGGGGAGAAAAGTCGGAGTCACGAACGCTCTGTTTTCAGAAATGGCCCTTCATGTGAAAAATCGTTGTCGCTTAAATATTGAACTTGGAGAAAAATGCTTTTTCTGACTCTTAAAGCCAAGTGTTTGGCCAATCATATACACTGAAAGTGAATTATACTAATATATGATATATGGTTTCAATTCCCAATCATAGGCGATATGATTAGGTGTTCCCGTTTGGTAATGCGTCACTTTAACTGGGCCCAAAATAATTGAGACAAAATAATTGGCGCAGAATAATTGGCGGCATAATAATTGGTGGACATATTAATTGGAGACACATTAATTGAAAGCCCAGAATAATTCGCGACAAAATAATATTGAGGTGACATTAGGGGTGAGACTTAGTTGCAAAGTGGAATTCATAAAGATTAGTCAAGGAGGGGAGCAGTTAAGTTTTAGTGGCTACCTTTATTCCTTTCAATGGGATTAGTCAAAGATGTCTTTGGATTAGTCAATCGTGATAACGTTGGAGGTGTATAGAATACCACAAAAGCAAATGTGGGGGTCGAATTCAAACGGGTCTGAATATTACCGAAATTCTTGAGGATTCGTTTAAAACCATTCTCACCTTCCTAACCATGACGTGATTGTCATTACCAAGATAATTTTTTATTCTTGCGAATCCACTGAACAAACCAGCATCTTTAATTTATTGATTGAATTAATGTTAAGTCCTTTTCTTGCAATAACACGAGGCTTGCTTGCTTGGCAACCCAAATGGCGGCATTGCACATCTTTTCTTTGAATTATAATAATCGAGTCATGATTGACTGACTAACTTTGGGGTATTTCATACAACTTACGCTTAAAAAAATTTCATGACGAACCCGTTAATTAAAGACAATTGTACGTTTCAATTATTTTGGGATTTCAATTAAAGTGTCCACAATTATTATATCCACCAATTGTTACGTATGTCGTCAATTATTCTGCGCCAATTATATTGTCCCAATTAATTTGGGCCCAGTTGAAGTATCGCACATTTGCTCCGTTTATTTTGAAACACCCGGTAATGAAATCTTCGGGAAATTGTTTTTTCATAAAAGTGTAGCGGTTTTCGGCTTTTTGGTGTCAAAAATGGATCATGCAAAGTCAAATAACTCACCTGCTGATGAATGTATTTTTTTAAAATTTGAATTCAACACGCTGAATGGTCTCATGGCCTAATCTAAAAGTCGCTAAATGTTTTTGAAATGGCACGCAGACATAAAACATTGAAACAAAATAATCAATGACCTAAAAAGTTCTCTGACCACCCTGGTTTTTGTCCACAATTATTTTGAGTTGAACCTTAAAGCATACTTGTCAAACTCTTGGATTGATGCAACAACAAAACCTGAGGCTAGTTTTTTAAACGCAAAAGATCGATCTCAAGATCGTACTTTAGTACTAAAAGTCCAATCTTGAGATCGATCTTTGTGTCTTAAAAACTAGCCTCTGGTGTTTTCTAAGCAAAGACGATAAAAAAAGTCACACTGCTTTAAAATTGTCAAACGTTCATACAAAACCCAGAAAGATCTTGTGTTGTGTTTGTCGAACCATTCATCAAGCATTAAACAATTGGCATCCGGCATATTTTTACCTAATTTACGAATTATTCACTATGGATTTTATCAAGTCCAGTTTGTTGGAGGGTTGATAGCATATTTTACTGTCTTGATCTTGGTTTGATTTTTGAGTCAGATTAAGCATTAGACTAGAGACCTTAAAATCAAGGTGAGATTAGGTTCAGAAACACTACTTTTTAGCCGCCGTCCAGCTGATCTTGATCACATACTATTATTACTCCATGGAATTGCTTGGCCCACAGAGTTGGCAGAGAGGAGACGCTGGGGCAGACAGGCCTATCATTTTGTTGAACAATTTTCAGGCCCCAGCTGACCTTTGGCTGTGACGTTTTTCAAGGAGTTGTGCCCAAACAAGTTCGTTTCGTTTGTAGGGTTGAAGTAGGGGTGGGCAAGAAGCCGGTGTCGGTGCCAAGTTGTTGACACCAACTTTTTGGGCTTTCGGTGTCGGCATCAGCACCAGGTCTCTGGTGCCGACATTTTAAGGCTTCAAGAGTTTTTGAAAAACGTACTGCCTGCCCAAAAACTTGATCCCAATTTTGATTGTAAATGTGAAGGACTAAACAAAATCCAATATCGTCATTTTTGGTTCCATCATAAACATAAACGCAATGCAAGAAAATCACACACCCAGCTAGGGTATTGTAAAATGTAAGCTTATTTTCCCTCTCTCAAATTTATGTTGCACTAACATGGACTTAAATGTCTTTAGAATGCGTAGGTCTGTCCAAACTGGTGCTCCATATTACAGTCCAGAAGGGCACATTTTGTTTGACTTAATTATAAGGAACACGCTATCTATGTCAGTGTCGACACCACGACGTTGATTGCCAACTTCAACACAGGTGCCGGTGTCGGTGTCGGAGTCTAGGGCAAAATTGCCGCTGTCACCCATCCCTAAGTTGAAGTCAGGGTCACTTGTTGTTTGCTTGGGCACAACTTAAGTAATAATCTTCGGAAATATCAAGTTTTCACCTGAAACCTTGGCTCTTCAACAGCTGTAACTCATCCAACAAAAATTTACGTATATCCGCCCTGTGGCTTGGCCCAATAAGAGAAATCAAATAGGCCAGAAATGTGCTAAATGGTGAAATGCAAGTGACATGCTTCTTTGAACACAAAACACTGAACCCAAAGTTGCACTTACGTCGAATTGTAAATAATATGGCCGTTCTCTAAATTAGGGGGATATTCTTCACAATCTAAAGAAAAAGAAAAAGCCTTGTGTTTGGCCTTAAGGCACGCCAGAGGCATTTTTTATGTACCGGTTAGTTTGCAAATGATGTTGTCCACCGAAGAATTATCATGTTCAGTCAAACATAATCCCTTTTCAAGATTTAGCTGACCGTAAAGAATCATTTCAATGCCACTTTGTTCCTCTTCATGCCATTGATTAGCATTCACACAATCTGGAATCCTTTCATTGCGCCAGTTCCATTGAAAGTCTTGAGAGGAAAAACCACCTGTGAAAACAAAGGTTCTAATAACACACAAGTGTTTTTAGGTAATGGTTTGTTTGATTACCTAATCTGTAGGTTCCTTGAAATGTTTCTGGATAATGGTAATGGAAGGTAAATGCAATGTTCTTCACAAATATGTACTCCTCATGACTTTCCAAAGACGCTAATCGGCCACCCTGAGTTTCACATACTTCCTGTCCTTCTTCCAATGTGTTACCCTGGGCTAAAAACTTGTAATAGCTGCCCTCGAATTTGTACCACCCATCGCGTTGTTCTCTAGCTACATACAAGAGACAGGCATCAATTAGTGTGTTCAGCATCATTTCCGAACTTAGAAACTTACCATGTAGACAATACTTTGGGCGAGATATTACAGGAGTCAAACTCTTCGTTTCATCCAAGCGAAACTCCGTTTTCAACCAACAACTTTTGGGGAAGAAATCAATGGACCAAGGCTTGGACCAGACCACGGCAAAACATTTTGAATTTGTGAAACAATGGGCATGGCAATCTGAGAGACTTTCCACATTTTCCACTCGTTCAAGTGCAGAGCTTGGAATGCTTACAGCATCCATTGTGCAATCTGGAACTGTTGTTCAAATATTCTGAGTTCTTTCCTTGTTAAAATTGATGTTCTTGAACAATAACACGTTTAGAAAAGGCCCACGGTCCTTGCATCAAGTGACGCGGCAGTTTTTAAGTCGGGTAAGTCGTTTTTAAATTTCAAAGACTTTTGAGACCAATTTTGAAGTTAAAGGAGCGCTGTCACTAAAAGAGCTCTCAAGAATGAAATTGTGAAATGCGACCTCTTGCGGGCGCAAGCGTTCAGACCCAAGAAGCAAAATTTCATTACAATCGCGTTTGATTATAACAATTTTTCGACCAGTAGGAGTTGTCCAATCTTGCCAACGATTTTCTTCAAAAAACATGACAAAATCAAACATTTCGTTATGTTTATTCAACCAACCCAGGTCGCATCTAATGACTTCCCTCTAAATGGAAAATTTTAAAGAAAACCAACATTCTTGTCGCCTAAACGGCTGTCGCATAATGAACCGAGAAAAACATCAGCGGAGACCTTGCTTTGCTAGACCCGTCTTGCGTTGATTTCCAGCATGGTTGCCACGACGGGATTTACGGTGCTACTTTTTGGCAAAATCTGTGGTCCTTTTCCTTGACAATTACCTTCTTTTGAGTGGCATCATTTAGGTTAAATGGCACCCATCTTTAGCTTTAAGAAATGATCTTTTTCGAAAAAATGGCAGCCATTGAGGAAACAGAGTTGATATGATCCAAAAAAAGTGGCAGCCAAGATTATGTCCTGGCAACCATGCTGGAAATCAACGCAAGACGGGTCTAGCAAAGCAAGGTCTCCGCTGATATTTTTCTCGGTTCATTCAGCACGCCATGAACTCATTCTGTTCGTGTGCCCTCTCTTGTTCTCAACATGAACTACGCGCCGTCAGAGCAAGGCTCGTTCAGCGCCATCTTAAGGTAGAAATGGCTGCAGGTCCTTCTGTTAAATCTTTGGCCTTGATTCTAGTCACTAAAAACACATGAAATCAAAAAGTTGAGCATTTTCTTTGCCTCAATTCTTAAGGATTCTAATGGGTGTGTTTCCCTAAAAATAGGGTCACACGATGTGTTTTTAAGCTCATGAAGTCATTTCTAAGTTCCAAAAACTTTTGAAACCACTTTTGAGGTGTTGATGCAATACTGCATATGAATTTGAATTCTGTTGATTAGGTCACGGGCAAAAATACGTTATAAGGTCACTTAATACAAACTTAGTTAACTTTTTGAACATTTTCATCAATTCAATCCTCAAGTAGTCTTATGGGTGTGTCTACCTAAAATATTGTCGAAATCAACTTAGCTGTTTGACTAAATTGAAGTGATGAGTGATGACCCCCTGTTTGGTCCTCCGAGATTGCCAATCAAAGAGACCGTGGAAAATAGATCTGCGAAATAGATTTCCAAAGTATTTGAGAACAACAATGCTCTTTGTGCATCTAAGACTTTGATCAAAGTATTTTTTCAACTATTAAATTTAAGTAACATAATAGTGTTTTTGTTCGTGACCTATTTGACCGAATTCAAATTCCACATCACATCTCAAAAGTGGTTTCAAAAGATTTTAAATTTGAAAACGACTTCTTGAGCTCAAAAACACACGTAGCCAATTAATATTGAGATCGTGGTCTAATTCGATGGAACAAAACTCAAATTGCGTCCTCCGAGAATATTGATAAAAGGACCTGTTTAAAATGCATTTGTAGAATAAATTTTTCTAATGTTTTTTTTTGGTTCTCGAAGCGTTTATTTTTTAATGAAGTAAAAAACAAATGATTAGAGAGTTTTAGAAAAATACCGAGCTTAGTGCACTTGCTAATCAAGCGAAAGGAAATGTTCAAATATTTGTAATATATTTGAAGTGACATTATGTCGTTTTTTGCCGGTCACGTTATTGACAGAATTTAAATAAATCCACAGTATTTTTCAGTTTCAAAGCTGATCTCAAAACTCTGGAATTTGAAACGAGTCCGAACATGGAATGACTTCCAGAAGAACAACTACGTTATTTTTGAGCTACACCAATCTTTGCCACAATAGACCGGGTATCTGAGAGACATATTTACACATTTCTTAGATGTTTTTAGGAACCCTTATTCTCAAACAAGGTTAACTAAATGTTCACTTAACCAGGTAGAAGACACTTTTGCAATGTGTTTTGAGATAGACAACACTTCATTTAAAAAGTTTGATCCACCAATTAATTACGTAAGGTCAAAAAATTAGTATAATGGAAATACTAAATTAAATTTGAATTATGAAAAAAGGTTAAGAAAAATACTTGATACCTCAAAGAGATAACCAATATTGTGCC
>JAAGOF010000318.1:3140-24828 GCA_010645155.1 Tigriopus japonicus
TCCAAAAGTGTCAAAAAATAAACCAAAGGTGTCCAAAAATGTCAAAAAATAAACCAAAGGTGTCCAAAAGTGTCAAAAAATAAACCAAAGGTGTTCAAAAGTATCCAATAGTAAACCAAAGGTGAGGCAAGAATGTTTTAAACATTACTTTTCAAATTTTCAATTTTGGACACTTATGGACACCTTTTGGACATGGTGGACAAAAATGATCGAAAATAAAATGCCCACCCTGCTATTGGTCGAATCAAAACACGGAGGTCACTGAGACCAATATTGGCAAGCACACAGCTCATGTTTACAAAAATCCGTTCGTCAGCTGCCATTGTTGGAGGCTTGTCAACAAATCTCAAATGCTGTTCCTTCCTGTACGGGAGTGTTGTCGCTTAGTGCTGAAATTGCTTGTATTGATCTAAAACAAGTAACTCATGTCAATAACAGAGCAATAGTCCTAGAAATTAAATGTAGAGAAATAGTCATGATAAACTAGTTCCAGATTATGTTAATGATGTGGTTCCTAAACACTATCTAAGTAACTTCCAGATCAAAAGTCGCAAGTATGTATGTACGTGTTTAATGTTTAAATATGGTGGGAAGAGGGTTTTTCTTTGGTGTTTTAAAGTTAGTTTACATCCTTCATGGTGCTGATATTACTCAAAGCTAAAACTTCATGTTAAATTTCCAATGTTGGGGAACACCAATTCCACTTCTTTTAGTTTAATGTCCACCCCAGCATTTAGTTCGCATTCTTTATCGCTAAGTAAAAAAGTACTTAAAGTACTTTCTGTCGAGGACCGGGAGCACCCTGTGGGCGAGCAGCTGTTTGTATTGGGCCCCGTTGAGATTGCCGTCAATCAAAATGAGTGGCAGGCAATGGGCATCACTGCAGACAACCCCCCCTATCATCACCTTAGCTGGGTACTTGGACCACGGCACGTACCTGATGGCAGGGTCCACATCATCTGGATTGGGTGCCAGATTGCGGTCGTTCCTCTTGTTGACATGCTTGTCCATGTAGGAGTTCTTCTCGTCATTGAAGACCAAGACTTTGCCACTTTTGCTCTTTTTTGCGTTCGCGTTCAGTGAAAGTAAACGTACGTTGGAGTGCTCCTCAGATACTTAAACTTTTTTTCCAATTTTGGTTATTGCTCAACAGCTCCAGCAGTGGAAAATAAACTGGCATTCTAGTATGGATATCATTCCTCCTGATAAGGGGGGGACAATTGCTGTACCTGAGGAAGGGACCAATCTTCACTTTGCGGTTGATTCTGCTTAGATATCTTATGCAAAAGTTGTTCGGAGGAAATTTCCGGCATTGTCACTGGATTTTACCTGCAATTTGGAGGGAGGAAAGAGCGACATCAAGAAATGTAGCCGATTTTGTCTTTAATGATATGAGTATGAGCTCTAGTGAGATTACAGGATCGTTGGATTGGGAAGGCCCTCAAATGTGGTCAGCAATGTGACAAAGAAGGTCTTGGCTTTTTTTCCACCTACACTTTATTTAGGGGTTGCGTAAGATGAATCATTGATGTTCCAGCCGTCTAACTAACTAACCTAACCCAAAATTCATTTCAATTACTTGACATTTTAGTTGGTATAGAAATAGTTTAGCCAATACTGATTTTTTCGAGTAGTAAGTAGAAAAGAAAGATGAATTATGTGTTTTTGTCTAAAGATTTATGTTTTGATGAGATTTCGCAATGACAATCAACCTTTCAGCCATTGCCTACATGAGAAGTTTCCAGAAAAACAAGTACCAAATCATTCTCTTTTACTTACTACTCCTAAAAGATCAGAAATGATTGATTAATTTTTGCACTAATTAAAAGCAGTGTTGGTTCGCGTTCTAATGGACTGTATTTTGGCATCCGACCCTGACCGAATTACTCCTCAATGATGCACGGAAAGTTTTTAACTTCACTCTGGTTTTATTAACGATTTCGGAGGCTTTTTCACAATATCCTTTCTTCCCTTTTCCCGCTGATCTTCCTCCTTCCACGAGCGAGTCAGTGTTCCCAGATCTTCTTCTTTAGGTCAGATTCGTCCCTCCATCCTCCCCCCACTCGCTCGTTCCGCCCCATTGGCGGGTTCCAAATCCACAGTTCGTGGGGGATCAAGAGGATAGACCTTTGTTATCGGTTGTGTGACCTCCCCGTCATCAGTCTTGATGGCCACGGCTCTGACAAGACCATCCGAACCTGGATGAGTCTTATGGATCACACCCACCCGCCACTTTGACCGCGGTTCGGATGATCCAACGAGTAACACCCTGTCTCCAACGTTGAGGTTGCCCCTGGGGGTAGCTCACTTCTTCCGGGTTAGAAGATTAGGGAGATATTGCAAGGTCCACAGGTCCCACATCTTATCCACGATTGCTTGGACATATCGGAAATGATCTTTAGTGTTTAGGCTGGAGTACTCTCCTGGAGGGACATTCGAGTTCGATCTTTGAAGTAAGAAATGGTTCGGGGTGAGCGCGCGACAATCTCCTGGATCAGAACTCTCATAGGTGAGCGGACGAGAGTTCAATAGACCCATGACTTCACATAAAACAGTTCGGAGTTCATGATCACGAAGGTGTCTTCGCACTTTCTGCTCCCCCTCAATGACGTTGATCATCGCTTGTTTAGCGGACTTCACGAGTGCTTCGTGAACACCTCCCCAGTGTGGAGCACCCGGTGGTTGGAACTTCCAATGAATCCGTGTCGACCCCACTGATTCCGGCTCATCTACCTCACCACGTTGAAGCGATTCAAGGAGGTTTTTGGCCCCAACGAAGTTTGTCCCATTGTCACAATAGATCTGGTGGGGCTTTCCACGTAAATTGATAAAGTTTCTCAAAATATTGAGGAAGTCTGGTGTGGACAAAGAAGGAGCGATCTCGAGGTGGACCGCCCTCACGGTCATGCAAGTAAAAATTGCTCCCCACCTCTTTTCAATTTTGTTGCGGAGCACTAGGACCTCTATGGGTCCAAAAAAGTCGACTGATGTATAATAGAACGGAGGCTTCCCCATCGCCAATCTCTCCTCAGGCAGGTCCGACATCTCTTGGGTAGCCACCCGAGCCGTCATCTTCCTACAATGAACACATTCCCGACGAGCTTGCTTCACAGAGTCTCGGCCACGGATCACCCAATATTCTTGCCGCAGAAGGCCAAGGCCGTGGTTGACGCCGGGGTGGTGATGTCGTAAATGTGAGTCCATGACGATCAGCTTCGTGAGAGGATGTTTGGGGCAAAGAATAACTGGATATCGTTGATCATATCCCAATTGAGCCCTGCTCAGCCGTCCGCGGGCTCGTACTAATCCAATGGGATCCACAAATGGAGACAACTCTGACAGACGAGATTATTTTGTGATTTGCCTCCCCCCATTTAGGGTCCTCAGGTCTTCTGGAAACATTTCCCTTTGGGCTTGAATAACGAGATCTTGAAGGTTACCATCTGGATGTTCTTGTTTCCAACCTTGAAGAGCATTCTCAACCGAACTGGCGCCACTGGCCACCTGGATATCTCTGACAGCCTGCATGGTTAAGCACTTGGAACGAACCTCCTCATTGGTATGTTCGATTTTCAAAGGTTTTGGCCATTCATGGACGGGTTCGGACAAGAATGACGGCCCATTCACCCAGATGGACGACACTTCCGCAGTTGGCATTGGTCTTGTGGCTTGGTCCGCAGGATTTAAAACCCCAGGTATGTGACGCCATTCTTGTGGTCGAGTAAGGATTTCTCCAATTCGTACAGCGACGAATGGTTTATAGTTCTGGGCTAGATTTGTAATCCATGATCTAACAACTTGGCTGTCAGTCCAGAAGACGGTAGAATCGACTTCAAACCGGAAGGTTCTCTTCAGATAGGAAGCCAAGCGGGCAGCGAGTACTGCTCCCTGTAATTCGAGTTTCGGAATTGTCTTGGGTTTTTTCGAGGATACCCTCGTCTTGGAGCAGATCAACCTGACTGCAATGTTCCCATTCTGATCGATACTTCTGACATAGGCAACAGCGGCAAACGCATGCTCAGACGCGTCACAGAAGACGTGTAATTCCTTTTTCACATTTCTCGTTCCAAAAGGTAGCAAACAGCGAGGGAACTCGATCCTTGGGAGGTCCTTGAGACTCTTGATCCAATCAGACCACCAGCATTTGGTTGTCTCCGTCACCGCATCATCCCAATCAAGGTTCTGGATCACCAATTCCTTCATCTTTATCTTGCCAGAGATCGTGATTGGTGAGATCAGTCCTTGAGGGTCAAACAGACTAGCGAGCTTGCTCAGAAGTCCCCGTCTGGTGAACAAGACCTCACTTTTCAAATCGACTTTAAAGGTGATAACATCCAAGACGGTGTTCCACAACAGCCCCAAGACCTTGGCATCATCTTGGTGTAAACACACACTCGGTTCCACGGTACCCCCAAGAGCGCCAGCAAGAGGAATACTATTCGAAACCCAACTCCGCAAGTTGAAATTTCCCTCCGAGAGAACCCTCTTGATCTCGGAAGACACGGCCAATGCTTGATCTTCTTCTTCAAAACTGTTGAGGTAGTCGTCAACGTAAAATTGCTTTTTGATCACCTCCTTGGCTTCCTCTGATGTCTTGGCATCTTCAGCAGTGCGCTGCAGGGTACTAATGGCTAGACAAGGGGAGGGAGAATCGCCGAATACCACGCACGTCATTTGGTACGTCAGCAATGGATGATCATCCGACTCTCTCCACAGAAATCTATGATAACGTGAGTCATCCTCTCTCAGAGCAATCCGACAGAACATTGCCTCAATATCTGCCGTGACGGCGATCTTCATCTCTCTGAATCGTAGGAGGACATCAAGTAACTCACATTGGAGAGGGGGCCCAGTCAGCAAAGTGTCATTGAGAGATCGGCCATGAAATCTCGCCGCCGAGTCAAAGACTACACGCACATCCTTGCCGTTTTTTTTCCAGACGCCGTGGTGTGGGAGGAAGGCTTGGGCTGGATGGGATAATTCGGCTGGGTCCTGGATCAACTTGGCATACCCTTTCTCAATGGTAGCATTCATACTTTTGGCGTATGCAAGATGGAACATGGGATCCCGATCGAATCGCTTTTCTAGTCCGAAAAAACGCTTCTCGGCCATAGTACGGTTGTTCTTTGGTTTGTCTACGCCTGGGACCCATGGAAGCGCGACCTCATAGCCCTTCCCACCTGGTAGTTTCTTGATATTGTTCTGAATCATGTCCAATGCGTATTGATCTTGGAGCGAGAGGCATTCTTCCCCATCCTGGCCTTCAGCACCATAGGATTCGGTTTCAAAGAATTTGTTGATGACATCCTCCATCCTTATTTCTTCGGATTTCTCAAATTGAGTGAAGTTGACCCGACCAATCCCAGCGATCGAATCTCCCCTGATCCGGCCGCGGCAGACCCAGCCCAACTGTGTCCGGAAAGCATACGGATCACCAATTGACCCATGGCGCAATTCCAGAGGCTCAATGAGGTGACCATTGTCGAGACCGATGAGCAATTCCACCTTTCCTTCATGATGGGAGAGCTTTAGATCCTTAAGATGTCTCCAACGACCTTTGATTTGATTCCATGACGTTCCTGAGAGGGCTTGACATACATTAGGGTGGGAATGCACCCTAACTCGAGCTTTTCCCCCTCCTGATCCACTGATGTCTAAACATATGATCTTGGACCCGAGCTCCACTGAGCCCGTTGCTCCATTTACCGTCAGCTTGGTCTCTATACCTTTGTTCAACCCAATCTTCTTGAGGATGCGCTCCGACAAGAACGATGTATCTGATCCCTCGTCAATTAACGCGTTGACAACCAAGCTCCCATTGGGTCCATAAAGAGTCACTGGTATCATACCAAGGACTACATTCACTCCAGCATTAGAGCTATTGGCTGAGACTATTTCTTCAGGTTCACTGATTCGGTTTGGTTGGTCTCTAGCTTTGTGGATGAGTGAATGGTGGTGCCGTGGACATCCATCAATTCCGCACTTCTTCTTTGATCTACAACTGGCTAGGGAATGACCCGATCTCAGGCACCCAAAGCATGAGTTCTTGCCTAAAACTTGTTCCATTCTCTCTTGAAGGGTCATAGACCTAAAAGATGGGCAGTCAATGATTCGGTGGTTGCTCTGGCAATACGGGCAGGATGTTGTGGTGGACGTATTGGCGTTGCTCCTCCATGGCTTGAGTTGGGTATCCTTGTTACTTGATCCTCCATTGGTACCCTCAGAGAAGCGGCGGAGTTTCTTCACTCGCTCTAAGAGCCACCCACTCAGTCTAACCAATCTGTTCTTCTCAGGGAGTTGATTGGCATACGTGTCCCACGCGAAGTAGGTATCTTGATCCAGTTTCCTCTCGATTGTACGCACGAGATGGCCCCAGAGAGAGTCCCCTCTGCCGATCATTTCGCTCACGGCAAGTAGATGACCCTGCAATGAGAAGGCAAATTTGGATAGGCTGGTGAGATCTTTAGCTCTAATCCTGGGTAAGTTCTCGATCTCTTTCTGGTGTGCCTCCACCAAAAGAACTGGGTCTCCATAGACTTCACCAAGAACACGCAGAGCCTCAAGGTAGTGTTCTCGGGTGTTGCCATAGCCAGAGATCAACAACTGAGCCTCCCCCTCAAGCGAGGTCTTGAGCAGACCCATTTTTTCGACGTGAGATCTATTGGTCTCGTGGACCAGAGCTTGGAAGGCATTTGACCACTCTTCAAATTTTGTGACCTCCCCTCTAAATTTCGGCATCTTCACTTCAATTGTTGACTTTGCTCCCCGGTTAGTGCAGGCAGTTGAAAGGGTGGCCGTTGTCATCCATGACGGTCTCATGATTTGGGTTGAACCCCTTCCTAACCCTTCTAATGCACCTTCGTTCACCGGTTCTGCGCTTTCCAAGTGAGCATGGTCCAACTCTTGTATTGGATCCCCTCTTGAGATCCTCTGACTTGTCTCTGGCCCGGCAGTCTCCCGACGTGGTTGAACGGTTGGGGTTAGCTCACTCTCCCCCCGTTCCAATGCCCAAAATTCTTGGAGATCTCTCTGATCTGGTCCAAATGTCGTCGACTCCTCATCTCGACGCCGCTCCAGATGATATATTACGTCGGCCTTGACTTCCATCACTCGTGTCTTCTGTTCATGGAGGTATTCTTCCACACGCACACTTTCTCCATCATCGACTCCCGTTTGTAGATGTCTCTCCACATTGGCCTCAAGTTGGTCAACGAGTCGCTCAGCCTCCGCCATCTTCATCCGTAGTAAAGTCCTTGATCTCATCCTCGTGGCCATGAGGTATTTGTTGAGATCCTTCACGGTTCTTGTAATGGCCCGCTTCTTGTTGGCCATCTCCTTCCGCACCGTGCCATCCTCTTGACCGTTCACAGGGGGCGTGGCGCCAGATGTCCGACTGTCCGTATCCGGGTGTTGCGCGTCGTCAACAACGTCCGCCGTTGTCGTTTCCATGATGAGTTGTGTTGCGGTGGAAAGAGATCGCCTTGATCCCGCTCTCCTCCTTTGTGAATTCACTCACAGGTACTCGATCTTTATCTTCGGTCCGAAGATCCCCTTGATCCGGCTCGATAAGGACCAGCGAATGGTTTGACGTTCTAATGGACTGTATTTTGGCATCCGACCCTGACCGAATTACTCCTCAATGATGCACGGAAAGTTTTTAACTTCACTCTGGTTTTATTAACGATTTCGGAGGCTTTTTCACAATATCCTTTCTTCCCTTTTCCCGCTGATCTTCCTCCTTCCACGAGCGAGTCAGTGTTCCCAGATCTTCTTCTTTAGGTCAGATTCGTCCCTCCAAGTGTGATTTAACAGGACATTTTAGACGGACAGAACATCAATGACTTTTTGTCACGCAATCCCTAAATAAAGTGTAGGTAGAAAAAAGCCAAGACAAAGAAGGAGGTGTCTGTCCGAGAACACTTTGGTCCTAAGTTTGAGTTCCGTCGACCATATGGAAGTCAACAATGGACCTGCACCATTTGCGGTGGAGGAGATCAGTCTTCTGTTAGATTTTTCAACGTGCCGCACGAGGTTGAGGACGAGGATTTGCTCAGGGCGGTGGAACCATTTATCACACCACTGTCTGGATTAATGGTTGAGAAGTTTGGTTAAGAGAGTGATCCAAGATTTGCTGGAATCGGAAGTGGACATATGCACGTCCATGGTCGTGTAGTTGGCGAAATCCCGACGTTCATACAAATACAAAAGTGGAGGATAAAGATATAGCACAAAGATCAAGTGAAGAAATGTTTCAATTGTGGAAGTCGGTCACATCTCAAGGTTGATTGCCCTACACATATTGGTAAAACGTCTGACGTGGGAAAGGAGACATTTGAAATGGATGGGGATGCCCCTAAAGATGAGGACTCTCATCAAGGTGTAAATGGATTACCCCCCGTATTTGTGAGTGAGGAATACCAAGTGGTAAGTAATGCCGACAATCAAGCGTCGGATGAGGATGGAATTGGAATAGACGCATTCAAAAATCACGCGTTGCAAGATACTGTCAATGGGAAGGAGATGTCTGTATCCAAGGGACACAAAAGCAAAAATAGATATGATAATGGTGTTAGAATAGGAAATATTCCTACTACTGCGATAACAACTGGGTCAGTAAATCTGAATGGAGCTAGAAAAAAGAAGCAACCGGAAAATTCTATAACCCTTTCACGCATCAGATCTGGTATTTCTAATTACACCCTGACATGAGAGTTGTGTCGTAATCATACTCTAAAGCTAAAAATTACGGCAGTGCAAGGATAGTTGGGCATGATCAAATTACTAGTGTGCCCCAACAAGCTTGCAGAATATTTTTGGATTAGTAAGGATGTGGTTTAAAGACAAATAAGTGAGAAATTATTGCTTAAACACAAATTGTCCATTTAATGTCCGTCATTTTCTTCTTACTTGGTTCTACTTGGATTTAAACTGCTGTAAAAAATAGATTGTAGGTGAAAAGGTCACAAGAAAAACGGGCACAGGTAAAAAGGTCACAGTAAAAAGGTCAAACGGTAAATAGGTCACAGTTAAAAGGTCACACGGTAAATAGGTCACAGAAAAAAGGTCACACGGTAAATAGGTCACAGTAAAAAGGTCACAAGGTAAAAAGGTCACACGAGGAAAAGGTCTTGCAATCATTGCAAACACAATGTTGTTGGGCTGAACATCATACTTTAACTGAGGTTGAGACCATTTATCAATCATGGGATTAACTGGACGTTAAGAAAACGTCAGTATGACACTAAACAGCAGCAAATAATTCTGCAAATCAAACAGCAAGGAGTGTCTCTTTAACAAAGGTATAGGTTATAGGTAATTTACAGTTGTTACTATTCAAAAATTAACACCAAAAATTGAAGTTGGTATGGTCGCAACTCAATTCAATAACAATTCAAAATAGCATAATAAGGACTGCTGAGACTTGTGACTTTTACCGTGACCTTTTTACTCTGACCTTTTTACCGTGATCTATTTACTGTGTGACACTTTTTCCGTGACTTTTTTACCTTGTGACCTTTTTACCATGACCATTTTACGGTGACCTTTTTAATGTGACCTATTTTACGTGACCTTTTTACCTTGCGACCTATTTACCACGCGCCAGAAAATAGTGTAAGGCGGAAACAAAGTTTCCATGGTTTTGGAGAGAAAATAGTGGTTTGGGAGCACCTCCAACCAGAATAAGTGCAATTCTACTCTCCGCCATGAATCAAGAGTTCATGGAATCTCGACCATTGATCAATATTTTAGACTAAAATAAGACACACTTAAAAACTGCGGATAAATGTTGAGCCATCTACATGTTCCAATTTAATCGATAGCACTCCAAAAATTATTTCTAAGGATAGCGAGACTACTTGGGGGTAGATTGGACACTGAAACGTTCAAATGTATTCCTACATAATTAAAATATTATGGTTCAAAATTACGACAAAACTTTCATGTTAGGGTGTAAGTGTCAGTCCTTTCATGTCGATCAATCTCGTCTACCTCAATGCAAGAAGTATAGTCATTAAGCTAGTCGACCTACAATCCCTTTTGGTTGAGCTCAAGCAGTATTTATTTATAGTTAATTATGGAAATGTGGCTGAACTCCTGGCATATGGATAGTGAATTGTGTTTTGTGGGTTACCGCTTAATCTGTCGTAAGGATAGAACAGATACGAAACTGGGCCGTGGAGATGGCCTAATTATCCTTTGTAGGAATGATAAAAAATGTAATGAGTTGGAAGTGGATCATCCCGGTATTTGCGGTCTCAAGAGCGGCCCTCTTGAGATCTTCTGTGTTTACTTATCACCATCAGCCAACTTGAACGATCGCCAACTTCTCATCGCTTTTCTGTTTCTCGTACGAAGGACACTATAAATGTTGGGGTTCTTCAAGGGCATTTTTCTCTTCGTAGAATGCTAAAAAAAATCTTGTTTGTATCCTTTTCATCATTTTAGTCTTCTTATGGCTTTAGAACCCCAATTAAGTGCTAAAAACAAAGACAGAGAAGAACATTCAATCATTGCACAAAGGGAAGAATGTCCTAGAACTATCTCCATGATAAAAACAATGTTGCTTTCAACAAAAGATGGACAATCACTATCACAAAGCAAGTCAGTAGATCAGAAGTTTGTGAAGATATTTGACTAAACCAATGAAACAACAAAATTTCGATTCTTAAAGAGACATCAATTGGGCATCAAATGATAACTCATTGAATCCTTGCGCACTTTTGTTTTATAAGTTATGTCAATAAAACGACTTTAATCCGAATTATATTGAATTTCTTCATCAACTCCAGGCTATCACGCAGGAAAATTCACACCAACGCAGACGCGCCCTTACTCGATCTCACTCCACGTAATACCGTCCTCCTTGAACTTTATTAACAAGAAAAAATCAGTGCAGGCGGGTGTTGGCCCATTATTTACTACAAAAGGTGTTTTGACAGATGATCCCATGAATATGGCCGAGATTCTCAATAATAAATTTGCAAGCGCCTTCATTACCTCCCTAAAAGAACTGGGCTTCCTCAAAAACTGCCTGCTTCACCTTCACTGATTGATAAGTGTGGGAGGCAATCGATAGTCGTGCAGTCCTGGCCCGGATGGCATTCCCTCATGTGTGCAAAAGTCTCTCAGTGGTTCTGTGGCCTGGCCACTGTCTTTAATCTTCAACAAGTCATTTTTGGATGGGACAGTTCCGAAAGATTGGAAAAGTGCAAATGTTTGCCCAATACCGAAGGGAAAGGACTCTAGTAGATCCAAAAACTATCGTCCAATCTCAATGACGACCGTCTGTGGTAAGGTAATGGAAAGGCTAATCAAGAAAAATTTGGTGGCCTTTTTGTAGGACCACAGCTTAATCAAACGATCACAACATGGATTTCGTGGTGGCAGATCATGCACTACGAACCTTACGGAGCATGTAGATCAAATCTCGAATGTGCTGGAAGAGGGCAGTTCTATTGACGAAGTGCACTTGCACTTTGCAAAAGCATTTGACACTGTACCGCATCCTATGTTGATGAAGAAGATTGTAACAATTGGTGTGGGAGGGCATTTGCGGAACTGGATTAATAATTGGCCTGATCAGAGAAAACAGAGTGGTGGTTAGAGGATTCTCATCTAAGTGGGTTGAAGTCACCTCTGGTGTTCCACTATACAGTGTGTTGGGGCCTGTGTTATTTCAAATTTTTGTGAATGATGTCACTGTTTCTGACGGGACAACATTGAGGCTCTTTGCTGACGATGCAAGGCTTTTTCAAAAGATCACCCAGTCCAGTGAGTCATTTGTGCTCCAGAGTGACATCTTAGAAATTTAAAACTAGTCACACAAGAATCGAATGAGACTCAATGCTCAAAAATGCGTTGTTCAGCGGTTTGGTGGGTTGAAAGTTACAATGGATTACAAGTTGGGCGGGAAACCCTTGCACTGAATCGAGACCCACAGAGATTTGGGAGTCCTTGTGGATAATCCTTTGAAATTTGATGCCCATGTTTCAACCCCATGCAACAAAGTAAACCGTTTGGTAGGCATGTTAAGAAGGCTCTTTACGACAAAATGTAAGGTTGTGCTCACCAACCTTTTCAAAACTTATGTGCTACCCATCTTAGAATATGGTTGTCCTGCCTTTGCTCCATTGCTGAAAGGGGAAATAGCAAGAATAGAAGGCATTCAAAGACGGTTCACCATGAGCATAAAGGAATGATTGTTGGTTTAGAGTATTCTGGGCGTCTCAAACTGTTGAATATGGCCTCACTTGAAGAAAGGCAAAAGAGATGTGACGTGTCCTTTTCCCCTCTCATTAACAAGATGGCACGTAATTCGAGGGCTATAAATAGAAACGAGTTGTAGAAGCCACTGACTAGAACTCTTGCTCGGAAAAATGCCTTCTGCGTTCGCTTGGTCACGACGTGGAACCAACTAACACCCGAAGTGCGAAACCTTCCCCAAATCAAACAATTCAAGGATGCAATCCCTACCATTTCACTGTAATTCATTCGTGCGAAAGTGATTTTTAAAATTCAATACTTCTATTATCCAATACTCCTATATTGCCTTGAATGGTGTTGGAGTGGATTTAACAACAAATAAATAAAAATAAAATTGAGAATTCTTCTCCCATAATTGAGCCACTTTTCCCTCATGAGGGGTCATCTCCCGTTTTCGGGGAGGCAATCTATAACACATACTGTAATGTAAATATCACAAGATTATTTATCAAATCACACTAGTGACTAAAATGAAATGATTTGACTAGAAATCCACCTTCCCACACTAGGCATTGCTTTCATTCATGGTGGCTCCACTATCATTCACCGTAGATATCTCGTTATGGCGGGGTCGACCATATGGCAGGGAAACAAAGAATTTGCCCTCCCGACCACGTGTCAGTCCCGCGCTAGAGCTTTGTTTTGGATCCGAATTTTCAAACACGGCTTTTTGGGTAATGGTTTTGTCGCGCCGCGGTGCATTGGGTGGGTTCACCCACGTGGTTGGTGGTTTTTTCCACGTAGATGGTGGGAACATCCACGTCCATGGTGGGTGGGCTCGTCCACTCCGGTGGAACATCCACAACAATGGTTGGCTTGTCCATGGCGATGGTCAGATGGGTTTGGTCCTGTCATCTGGACCCATTATGGGATCTTGTCGAATCCCTGACAGAAAAGGTCCCGGGGAAAAGAGATAACCCAGGCACGCCACCCTCGTTTCAGGCACCAATCACTCCTCCCAAATGCATTTAAGGCACATAACGCAAATCGGCTCGCAGTTGGGCACAAACCAATTGCGCCATGTTGCATCAGGAGATGATGTTGGTAAATGACTAAATGTTTTTTCTTCAAGACATGCACATATATACATAAATGGCATTGAATAGTTCGAGCCTAAACATGAATGACGGGAGTATCAAGAATAAAACAATAACCAGAGTCATTGAAAGGCAAAAGACAAAAATATATTGAAAAGCCAATAACCAACCTTCTTTTATCTTTAAAGACATCTTACCATATTTGTGCGCACAATCCGCAACAAGACATTTTTGTGTCAAGACAGATCCTTTACCAAAATGGTTTTGAGGTGCAAATCACGCACATCATTAGAGAAATTCTTCAACTTTATGGAGAGGATACAATTTTTCTGGATATTGGTGCCAATGTTGGATCTCATCTTCTTTTTACTGCGGCCAAAGGGCACATTGTTTGGGGAGTTGAGCCACAAAAAACTAACTTGGTCAAGGTTAGTAAAATTTCAATTTTGGTGCTTTTTGTTCTTAAATTGATCAAACTATTTACAGATGTACCATGCAGCCGAAATAGATAACACCACCTCAAGAATTACTTTCATCCAAAATGTCATAGACAACAAACACGCACGTGTAACAATGGAAATGGATGAGAGGAATAATGGTGGTAGCTTTGTTACAGAGAATATTCGTACTGGCAAACGTTTGATCTTTGTTCAATCAATATTATTGTCTGATGTTTTTGACAACATTGTCCTCAAGAGACCAAGGCAAAACCCACTTACTATTATTGTTAAAATTGACATTGAAAGGTAAGCACGCCTTGAATTTATTTAGAAATTTAGTGTGTGACGCTGGGCACCACATTTTATGAAAAAACAGTTCTTTTATTTTTTCGATTTTCTAAGATTTTTTTCATTTTTGTGTAGATTTGTTGTTTCTGCATTTTTTTGGCTTTGGTTTCAAAATTTGGTTTATTTTTTTTCATTTTTTCGTGCTAGTTTACATTTTTGGCCTTTTTGTCGGAATTTGGTGTTCTTCTTAATTTAGTGAAGAACATGAACATTTCCTCATCATTAAAATACTTTATTGTTAGAGACAGGAGACTTTTCACCTTTTTTCTATTCTCATTTTGAAAGATATGGCTTTGTTGTTCTTCAGTAAAAGTTTTCAAGATGAAGTTAAACAATCACTTCGTAGAATAATAAGTGCTATGGTTTAAAGCAGGGGTGTGCAAATCCTGGCCCGCGAGCTGATTTTGCGTGGCCCACGAGAGGATCTGTTATTTTCAATAGATAGATTGTGCATATGTAGAGTAAGCAGATTGTAGAAATTTATACTAGAAATGATTTGTCGTTTTGGATGGTGTGGCCCGCGAGCGTCAACGGTCCGAGCAATTTGGTCCAGTGCTAAAAAAGTTTGCACACCCCTGGTTTAAAGAACAAAGATTTATTCTGAAGATTTAAAGGCATGATGTCAACTGTAGGAAGGTAGAAATCAAGATGGAGTAGGAATGTGGGGAGAGGCAAGAGTAGAACACCTATGGATCACAACTATTGACATCAGTAGTGAAATCTGGAACAATGAAATCTCGATTTAACGATATAGTCCGTCATCCCAAAATATATTATGAAATTGAGACTTATCGTTAAATTGAGTTGCTGACTCTCTGTAGTAAAACGTCAGTAACCCCAAAAACTATCGTTAAATTGAGATTTTGCTGTAAGCCAATAACTCCACTGCACAGGTGAAATTATTTAATTGGATAAAAGATAAATTGCAATTTAGGAAAAGAAGGATTTTTAGCGCACCATGTAGAGAACCGCTTACTTTAGAGATTTAAGTTTCTCTTTGGCATTTGTACTTCAAAGAATGCCAGTTGAGAGGGCAAATTCAATTACTTTCTGCACATCTGTAAATGGTAGTTTCCTTTACTTGTATCAGTCAGGGAGAATTTTTCATGTGCAGACAAAAATGGAAGAAGTAAACGCACTTTCTTAGAGTGCTGCAGTAAAAGTGTGAGAAGCAATCAATTCCTGGTGCAGGTGGCGTTCCAGACCCGAAACGCAAAATTTTACCATGACATCAAATTGTCAAAGATGTGAAAGTCCGTCTTTTGGATAAAAAAGTCTAGGCCCTCAATTTTTCACTTTTTCATTCTTTCACGCTTGTACAAAAGCACTTTGCATTTCTATTGCCTCCATGCCACATTTATGAGGAGCAAAGACCAACCAAAAGGGCACTTGAATTTTCAATGAAGACCAAAAGCTATGATGCTTTTTGTGGTCTTCATAGTTCCTAAATTTAATCGATTGAACAAATGTTAAAAGTTAGTGATGGTTGAATAGTTTTGCCAAGTCTTTCCTTGGACAACAGAGCTATGTTTTTGATAAGGCTGTGAACAATACAAATTAAATTTAATCCAAATGTGTTGGATATTGATGTGTTTGAAACTGAATTGATAAATGTACAGAAGCTCTAGAATCTACTGCCCCAACTCTTCTCGAGTGTTTCCCAAATACCTTCAACAAAATGTTCCTTAATCGTTTGCACTTTTTGCATTTTCTTAATGCATTCTTAAGGCCTGATGATGAGTTGTGGGTTGACTTCTTTTTTTCAGATATGAATGTCGTGCTTTCCTGGGATCCCCAACAATTTTGAAAAACCCAAAGTTTTACATTCCATATGTGCTGATGGAGTGGTTTTTTGCCAAAAGGCCCTCCCCGTATAAATATCCCAAAGTTTGCCCAAAAGAAACTGTAATTCAACTGGCGAATATGTTTATAGAAAATGGGTACCTCCCCTTTTCAACAAATAAAAAGTTGCTACATGCAAATGAAAGTCATACTTGGTTTATCAATGTGATATGGCAACATAAACAAGCTCGGCCATTTATGAAATCACATCTTCGAAAAGCTCTTGATTGTTGAAATATTTTCAAACCATAGGTTACCCCGTGCTACCTAAAAATTGGTAACAAAATCTCTGTTAAGATGGTCACATAATGTGAAGGTTCTTTATGTCTTGCTAAATTATTGTTTGAAAAATGTTTTTCATTTAGTTTTGAATAAAAAGATTCTCAAACATCTCAAATATTTTTATTTCCTTGCCCTTTCCCTTTTCAAACACGAAATAGAAGTCACTAAATAATGATAGAAAATGCCAAATCTGAGTGGCAGTAAGCTTGTTTATTTTTTAATTATTTGATAGATCTTGCGTTTGTTTTTTTGACTAGACTATTAAAAAAAAGCAATTTTTTCCTTGAAACAGCCAACCTATTTAAAAAATGGACGAAAAGTGGATCAAGATTTTTAAAATATTTTATATTTAAAAAAAAATATTTCCGGGCCCTACTCATGACACAAATTTGAGGCCAGACCACTTTGGTTTGAGCTTTGGGTAGAAATGTTTTTGTTTTGTTTTTGTTAAGGTGTAATACTTTGTATTGTAATATTGATTTTGACTTAAAGCAGGAATCCCTTCAAATGCTCCAAATGTACCTTGTTTGTAGCCAGTCAGGTCTGTTAGAACATTGTTGTTGCCAAAGTTGTCTCTTTCCACTGGTTAGTGTTTTCTTTCATTTCACTTGTGCTCGTTGTTTTCTGCCCTGTCCAGCCCTAATTTACTGCCATTGGCCAACATTGAATGTCAAATGGCCTCAGAGTGTTCTGATGGATGTCATAAAAGTCACTCAATCTGGTTGATTTCATGCTTATTGGGCCATGTACAAACCCGCATGAGCTGTTGGGCTACGTTGTGAAAGAGCTGCCAACACCACTCTAACCAAAGATGTATTGGTCATGCATGCACACTGGTTGCTCTCCATTTGTCTTTGCTATACTATTTTACACTTGTGGACCTTTGAAATCTACTACCCCCAGTTGTTGGAACACAAAACAAGTTGGAAGTGGGTGTAGGAGGCGTGCCATGGTCAAATGATTGAAAACAAAAAAGATGGACCTTGGCCGTCCCAATCTGAATTGGCCCTGGTGTCTCATGTCTCTCCTCCCATGGGTTCCAAAGTTGGAGGTGTTCCCACTATGCATTGTTTTCAAAACGTCAAAATTTAGAGTTTCCACTGTAATGGCCCCTAACTGCCTGGCCTTGATGCCAGCGGTATCTACTAAATTCTTGCCTTGGCTTTAAAGACCCATGAAATTGGGTTTTCCCTGTTGTTGGACAAAACCTCCTTATTCTCGACGCCAGCGCCATCTTTGAATTTGCGGCACAAGTTGAAAAAAGTTGAGTGTTTTTGAAGTATGGAGTGTGTTATGGTCCATGACACTTGTTGCTCTTTTTTTCTCAACTGTCATTTATAGATGCAACTTTATGGCTTTGATATCTACCCCCATTTGCTGCGAGAGAAAATCCAAAAGTTTCCACTTTGAACTGGGATTGAGAAGTGAAATACGGTTGAAGGAAACCTCGAAAAAAGTGAATTTGGGAGAATATAGAATTGTTGAAACAGAGAATGGAGGAGCAAATTGTGATTCACTACAACAGGGGAGCATGAAAAAGACTAATCAATCCCCTCGCGCGAGGTGGCTGAGGGGAAAAAGGGAAAAACAGCCGTGATTGGGAAAGACATGGCCATTTAGAAGGTCAAGAAGCTTGGGTGAAAAAGCCTCAAAACCCCCGTGTGTGTAGCAAATAGCCTTGAACCAGCATTTGCCCTTGCAAACCCTGAATGTAAGCATACATGGCTAGATGTAGTTATGGGGAATATGAACCTATACCAGTCCATGAATAATTGTACACAATTGCACCAATGGGCTTGGTAAGGGCCAATTCCTCATATAAAAAGGTATGTATGCGAATGGAGAGAGCTTGTTTGGAGAAGAAGGAGAAAACAAATATTATTCTCCTCTTTTTTTACTTTTCTTACGGCCCATTTCAAGGAGGTATGGACGTCTTCTGGCTGCCCATTCGGCCGGGGACTTTTTTTTCCTAACTTAATTTATTTTTGACTATGACTAGTAGACAATGAATTGGATTAGTACTTCTCTTGCGTACTCTTCATTGAGTACACATGCAAAGGAGCGTGAGAAGGAGACAACTAAGTGCTGTATTTGACATGGTGCTAAATCATGTCAAAGGGCTTTTGAAGAAGACAATCCCCTATTGTATTTGATTGGAGCCTTGTTTCTTAAGACATTGAAAAGTAGTTGCTGAACTACAAGCTGTTACTGACTGAGGCAATGATGGTTGAGTTAAGCTTGAGGCTAAGATAAGTCTACAAAGGGGAAGTGAACGTGCTAAAGACAGTCAATGGTACTAGGAGCAATTGACGGAAGGGCACCACCAGAAGTGGAGCCTGCGGCTTAATTTGACTCAACACGGGAAATCTCACCAGGCCATTGCCACCATTGCCTACCATTACACTGGCAGGATTGACAGATTGAGAGCTCTTTCTCGATTCGGTGGGTGGTGGTGCATGGCCGTTCTTAGTTGGTGGAGTGATTTGTCTGGTTAATTCCGATAACGCACGAGACTCTTTCCTGCTAACTAGTCTCTACGTCTCTTTGATTGCGCAGAGAATTTCTTCTTAGAGGTACCAGAATGGAAGTGGCCTCAACCGGATGATGTATATTCCTTTTGGAAAGAGGTGTTTTCGAAACCCTCAGCACAGGATGTGCGAGAAATCACTCCAAGAAACGAGATCCAATGGGAGGTCACCCTTCCGATTTTGACTCCAGAGGTGAAAAGTCGGATGAAGCGACTAAAGAGAGGGGCTCCAGGGGTTGATGGTCTTCTGGCAGCAGATGTCAAGAAGATGGACCCAGCAATATTAGCCAGTTATATGAACTGCTTCTTATGGTACGAAAAGCTTCCAAAAGAATTTAAACTTGGACTTACAACCCTGATTCCGAAAACCGCGGAACCGAAGGGCCCTTCTCAATTTCGCCCTTTTACGTTGAGTTCGATTTTTGCGTTTGTTTCATTCCATACTTGCTGGGCGTTTGGATTCTATACCGTTGGGACATTCCCAAAAAGGCTTCAAGAAGTTGGTTGGTTGGTTGCGGCCAGAACGTCTGGGCAATCAAAAATCTGGTAAACCTCGCAATAAAGAGGCTTTAGCCAGTATGTATTGGAATTTGCGATGTGAGAAAAGCCTTCGACTCCGTCAGTCATCAAAACATTATAACAGCCTGTCGATTTGTGGGAGTCCCAGCTCCAATGATATCGTATTTTGCGGATCCACACACCGACATCCAGCTTATCCTGAACCAAGATCCGAAAGCGAGGAGAAAAGATTGCAATTCGGGATCAAGCTTCTCGGGTAATAGCGAGTTTATTGTGGGACATCGAATTTTAGAAAAATCATTGCATGTAGTTTTCTTGATTTCTAATGCATGAAAACACTCTCAGTCGACGAACAGACATTGAATTTGTTGTCCAAAAATTAAAATGGAACATGGGAACAGAAAAGATAGGCAAAATAACGAGCAAAACTCAAATATAGATTTGGTTGATCAAGCTTCTGAAGTACTAGCGAGTTGATTATGGGAGATCGTATTTTGGAAAAATCATATCATGTAGTTTTCTTGATTTCTTATGCATGGAAACACTCTCAGACGACGAAAAGACATTGAATTTGTGGTCCAAAATTTAAAATGGAACATGGTAACAGAAAAGATAGGCAAAATAACGAGCAAGACTCAAATATAGTTTTGATTGATCAAGCTTCTCGTGTAATAGCAAGTTTATTATGCGAGATCGAATTTTGGAAAAATCATTTCATGTATTTTTCTTCATATTGTTCAATTGAGATTTCTCTCAGACGACAAACAGACATTGAATTTGTGGTCCAAAAATTAAAATGGAACATGGGAACAGAAAAGATAGGCAAACAAACGAGCAAAACTCAAATATAGTATTGGTTGATCAAGCTTCTGAAGTAATAGCAAGTTTATTATAAGAGATCGAATTTTGGAAAAATCATTTCATGTATTTTTCTTCATATTGTTCAATTGAGATTTCTCTCAGACGACAAACAGACATTGAATTTGTGGTCCAAAAATTAAAATGGAACATGGGAACAGAAAAGATAGGCAAAATAACGAGCAAAACTCAAATATAGATTTGGTTGATCAAGCTTTTGAAGTACTAGCAAGTTGATTATGGGAGATCGTATTTTGGAAAAATCATATCATGTAGTTTTCTTGATTTCTAATGTATGGAAACACTCTCAGACGACGAACAGACATTGAATTTGTGGTCCAAAAATTAAAATGGAACATGGGAACAGAAAAGATAGGCAAAATAACGAGCAAAACTCAAAAATAGTATTGGTTGATTAAGCTTCTCGGGTAATAGCGAGTTGATTATGGGATATCGAATTTTGGAAAAATCGTATCATGTATTTTTCTTCATATTGTTCAATTGAGATTTCTCTCAGACGACAAACAAACATTGAATTTGTGGTCCAAAAATTAAAATGGAACATGGGAACAGAAAAGATAGGCAAAATAACGAGCAAAACTCAAATATAGTATTGGTTGATCAAGCTTCTCGGAAAATAGCGAGTTTATTATGGGAGACAGAATTTTGGAAAAATCATATCATGTAGTTTTCTTGATTTCTAATGCATGGAAACACTCTCAGACGACGAACAGACATTGAATTTGTGGTCCAAAATTTAAAATGGAACATGGTAACAGAAAAGATAGGCAAAATAACGAGCAAAACTCAAATATAGATTTGGTTGATCAAGCTTCTGAAGTACTAGCGAGTTGATTATGGGAGATCGTATTTTGGAAAAATCATATCATGTAGTTTTCTTGATTTCTTATGCATGGAAACACTCTCAGACGACGAACAGACATTGAATTTGTGGTCCAAAATTTAAAATGGAACATGGGAACAGAAAAGATAGGCAAAATAACGAGCAAGACTCAAATATAGATTTGGTTGATCAAGCTTCTCGTGTAATAGCGAGTTTATTATGGGATATCGAATTTTGGAAAAATCATTTCATGTATTTTTCTTCATATTGTTCAATTGAGATTTCTCTCAGACGACAAACAAACATTAAATTTGTGGTCCAAAAATTAAAATGGAACATGGGAACAGAAAAGATAGGCAAAATAACGAGCAAAAATCAAATATAGATTTGGTTGATCAAGCTTCTGAAGTACTAGCGAGTTGATTATGGGAGATCGTATTTTGGAAAAATCATATCATGTAGTTTTCTTGATTTCTAATGCATGGAAACACTCTCAGACGACGAACAGACATTGAATTTGTGGTCCAAAAATAAAAATGGAACATGGGAACAGAAAAGATGGGCAAAATAACGAGCAAAACTCAAAGATAGATTTGGTTGATCAAGCTTCTCGGGTAATGGCAAATTTAATATGGGAGATCCAATTTTGGAAAAATCATGTCATGTAGTTTTCTTGATTTGGAATGCTTGGAAACACTCTCAGATGACAAACAGACATTGAATTTGT
>JAAGOF010000159.1:1268-13765 GCA_010645155.1 Tigriopus japonicus
AATTAAAATTGAACATGGGAACAGAAAAGATAGGCAAAATAACGATTAAAACCCAAATATGGTTTTGGTTGATCAAGATTCTCGGGTAATAGCGAGTTTATTAAGGGAGATGGAATTTGGAAAAATTATATAACGTATTTTTTTTTATTTCTGATGCATAAAAACAATCTCAGACTACGCACAGACATTAAACTTGTGGTCCAAAAATTAAAATGAAACATGGGAACAGAAAAGATAGGCAAAATAACGAGCAAAACTCAATAAGGTATTGGTTGATAAAGCTTCTCGCGTAATTGCGAGTTTGTTATGGGAGATCGAATTTTGGAAAAATCTTATCATATATTTTTCTTGATTTCTGAACCATGAAAACACTCTCATGGAATCTCATCCACAAAATGGAACATATGAACAGAAAGGATAGGCAAAATAACGAGCAAAACTCAATATGGTATTGGTTGATCAAGCTTCTCGCGTAATTGCGAGTTTATTATGGAAGATCGAATTTTGGAAAAATCTTCTCATATATTTTTCTTGATTTTTGATGCATAAAAACACTCTCAGACGACGCACAGACATTAAATTTGTGGTCCAAAAATTAAAATGCGTCTGGGTCTTGACAATCCCAGAATGAGATAGATGTAGTAAGTCTAAAATCTTCGATCGAGCAGGGCGTGGCACAAATATCGGTAAAGATCTACTATTTCGGACCGGGCGCGCGTCATGAAAAAGAAGAAAACATAGTTGGAGGTTCGCACTGCTCTGCTTAAGAAAAAGCGAGGGGTACTGACTAAGGATGATCAAACGTGTTGTTAAAAAAACTGCTGAAATGAGAGACTTCCTCATAATACATTTCACTAGTAGAGTAAGGGATTTTTAATCATAATAAGTGCATTGGGACAATTTCTTAAAATGGCCTAACTGAAAAAAATGAACATCGTTAAGCATAGTCCAAAGTTCAATCCAGCTCATTGCCTCATTCAACCACTAATAACATTTGCTGATAACTAAATCATTGGGCTTACGTGATAAATCCAGGAAAACAGGTCTTTTGTGCCAAATTGCCTCGCACGTGGAGCACGTTCTTTATTTTCACCGTGACCAAACATTCCAACTTAAGCAAAATCTAGCAAGGCATGGCCACCGTGGGTTTCTTTTCTCTCTCTCCTTTTCTGTGCTCTCCTTCCTCTCCCTCTACTAAAGTTTAACACACGCCCGGTCCGAAATAGTAGAACTTTACCCAAATATCCTATCACCAAGCATTATAAAACCATTGTCGATAAAAACGTGATCGATAAAAAACGCCCTTGAAGTTCATGAGACAGTTGTCGTGAAGAGCTCCTTGTTGGATACACCGTGCCAGTTTCTTGTATTCATCATCGATATTATCCCGAATTATATGAAGGGAGGGATCCTCAGCGTCAACGACATGTATGATGTCAAATGATGGGTCCGCTGGAAAAGAAGGGGCGTGACTTAATGCGTCGGCAATCAAATGTTCTTTCCCAGCAGACCAATCAAGGGTAAATGAATAAGGCTCAAGGCGCTCTCGCATTCTTTGTAATCGTTAATTGGACAAGGCAGCGAGGTGTTTTGAAAAAGTTCCCAACAACGGCCTGTGATCCGTTACAACGCGAAAATGATTCATCCCTCGAAGACAATAATCACATTTGGTTATGACCCAAACTATTTTTTTTTTTTTTTGGGGGGGGGCGGATTTTTAATACCACTACAAGGAATGGGATTCCCGGTTAAGAGAGTTAATGATTAATATATTTTATAAAATTACCGTTTATATGAAATTTGATCTACCAATGAGTTACTGTTGGCAGATCTGTACAACCCTTGAATAGCGGGTTGGTCAGGAATAGTTTTTAAAAATTTGTCCAATCCTGCCTTAAATGCTGTTAGAGGATCAGCTCCTACATAATCCCGACGAAGGCAAATAGGCAACAAATTGAACAATGAAGGAGCCCGATAAAGAAGAGAGTAGCATTTCATTGTTCGAACTAGCTTTGATTCCTTAGGATTTTTAGGTGCTCTCAGGGCGCAGGTAAAACCTCTACGATCGCTTCAACTGATCTCAAATCCTGGGATAGGACAAAGCCCATGAATGCTCTTGAAAACATACAGTATCAGATCCCATTCATACCTTCTCTGAGTATTGTACAACCCTAACTTTTTGAGCCTCTCCCAACACTAGAGCTCTCTCATTCCTGTGATGTTCCTAGTAAAACATCTTTGGACCTGCTCGACCTTTTGCAAACCTGCTGAACTCATTGGAGCCCAAATGGGTGAGGCATATTCAAGATGCGGCTGAACAATCGACTTGTACAGAGTTAGCATCGTAATACTGTCTCTGGACTTGAAAGTGCGATAGATCCAGCCACATGTTTGAAATGCCTTCCCCACTTTCAACTGGATATGCTCATCAAACTTTCCATCGTCTTGGACGACAACTCCCAGATCCCTCATGAACGATACCTGCTCAAAATCACAACCTCCATTGTCTTTGAGCGGAACATCTAATTTTGACGCCCTATCCGTCATTGTGCGGAATTTCATCCCTTTCAATGCCATATTACTCTCGCCAACCCAAGAGTAGATTTTCTTCAAGTCCTCAACTAAACATTTTGAGTCCTGACCGTTCCTTCCACAAACTAATTTTGTGTCATCAGCATATGAAGAAATACTGGCTTTTGTTCTAAACTTCTGGAGAGAGGAGCAATAAAGAGAATAAACAAGAGCGGACCTAAAAAAATGAACCTTGAGGAACACCTGACTTGACATCATACATGCCGCTAAAAGATCCTTTAACTTTAACTATCTGCTTCCTTTCGCTCATAAAACTATCAATCCAAGTCAGGACCTTACCCTGGACCCCAAACTCTTTGAGTTGATCGAGCAAAAGACCATGATCTACCTTATCAAAGGCCTTGACAAAGTCAAGATAGACTACATCAACTGACTCGTGACTTTCGAGCCCTTCAATGATTTGCTCAATATGATCAACCAATTGGGTTACTGTACTTAAATGAGCTCGAAACCAATGCTGTCCAGAAGGAATTAAATCATGGACCTCCAAATAATCTACAAGCTTGGTCTTCATAATCTTCTCAAAAACCTTTGCAAGGCTGAAGGTCAGAGAAATGGGCCTATAATTACTAGGGAGTGACTTATCTCTGCCCTTAAAAATTGGAACGACATGAGCTACTTTTAGAGAGGAGGGAAACTTGCCCTGATCTAAAATGCAACGCATCAAATAGGAGAAAACGGGCAAGAATCTGTGAACATTTCATCAGAAACTGAGATGTCACACCATCAGGTCCAGGAGAACTCGAGAGCTTTAAGCTCTTGATGGCCTCAAAAGCATCTTGATCTGTGACTACCAGATCCTCCAGTCGATTAGCCTGACTATCAATGCCAGTCTCATCAACAACATTGCTTGAGTCATGGCCTGCTCTTCGGAATTGCAAATACACTTGAGAACTGATCTCCAAGCATATTGGCCATAACCTCACTTTCATTGACGGTTTTACCATCGACCTCAAAAGGTCCAACAGGATGCTTCATTTTTCTCTTTGTATTTGCGAACGAGAAAAACGCCTTTGGATTAGTCTTAACCTCCTGAACAACTCTACTTTCCTTTTCCATCTGATCAGAATCAATGGAGGCCCTAATCTTAGCTTGAACCAAGGTCAATTTATTTTGCAGGCTAGCTACAACTACTGGATGTGAAGTACGCCGAAGTCTATTCGAAAGCTGACAACTCCGTTTGAACTACTTCTTTCTAACCTTTGGAATTCTAGACAATGGCCTACCTTTTGCCACTATTTCTGGAATACCACTGGACAAACAAACCTCGTCAAAAAGTGAAATAAGCTTATTTATAGCTTTATCTATTGATGGTTCCTGCTTTAGAATGGAAATCAAGTCCAACTTGCCTAATCTTTCAACAATAATGGGCCAGTGTTCATCTTTGAACTTAAACTTGGCCACGCCCACCTTTTGAGCAGGTTTAACTCTAGAGCTCGCCGGCTTTTGAGTAATGGTCGACCCTAACTCAAGAATGTGATGATCTGAAAGGCTACATGGGGCAATATGGACATACTGGATCAGATCAGGGTCGTTGGAAAAAACTAAGTCTAAAACACTCTCTGCTCTGGTTGCAACACCAACGTGTTGAGAGAGATTACGCAAGATCGCAAACTCTTCCAATTTTTCGAAAGACGGCGATGCTGTTTTCGAAATGGGAATGTACCCATCCGGATTAACCTCCCACTCAACAATGCTAGCCGGAAAATTGAAGTCGCCAACTACAAAGAGTCGAGAACAAACCTCTCGATCTAGCTCCTTTCGTGTAAATTCGAGTGCCGAAAGAAATGAGGAAGAACTACAAGAAGGTGGCCGATACATTGTTACTATTGTAAGATCAAGAGCCTTGACGAGGCAAATCAAAACTTCTACTTCTCCATTCGATTTATGAACATGACTAAAATTTAAGTCTTTCCTGACATATAGACATACGCCCCCATGTGGGAAAATGGGATTCTCAGGGCGTACTCTATCACATCGAACTAGCCTAAAACCAGCTATTGCTACTTCTTCATCTAAAACTCCTGGACGAAGCCAAGTCTCTGTAATGGAGATGAAGGAGACCTCTCTATCAATGGCTAGCTCCTCCAGTACTTTGACCTTTGTGCTGTCTTTTTTGGAAAGCAGACAATGCACGTTCAAAAAGAGCCCTTTTATGGGCTTAAGGTCTTCCGATGGACAAAGTCTATCAGTTCTTGGACCTTTCTGTCTAACCTTAAAAAATCCTGCTTACTAACAAAATTTTGCTCTACAGGAAGGGATTGTTGAGGAGGGGAAGGGGCGACTACATTGGAGTAGGACCTAGGTTGCCTATAGGAAAAAGTGGGATGAGGAGTGGGGTTATGGATGTTCGGGAGAAGGGTAGAAAAAGGAATAGGTTTTGAGGTAAGGGAAGGGAAATGGGACAAGGAGTTGGGAGGAGGAGAAGGGCGAGGAGGGGGGAGGCTAAAAGGATGAAATGTTCGGGTTATTGGTTGGGGATTGAAGGCTAACCTATATCTATAACTAGGAGACCAAGATTTTGCTGGTCTCGGTTTCCTCTGAGTGCCTCGTACATGGACCTGTTTACACTCCACATAGAAACATGTCCCACTACTCATTGACCTACGACACATGTACGGGTGGAAGAAGGGGCACTCGACCTTTGAGCGCCCTTTCTTGTTGTATTTCAGGAGCCCAAACTTCAACAATTTTTGACACCATTTTATTATGTTCAAAAGAGTTACAACATTTTCTATCAGGACTACAAGGCTGCCTTTTGTGGTCAGGACAAACTTCCTGACATGCTCGAGCTTCCTGAACAATTGTTGGTTGAGCTACTTCAACCAACTCGACCTCAGTTACCTCCGTTTCAGTGGAGTTGTCTACAGTTGGGCTCCCTTTTGAGTCAACGAGCGTTCTGGTCTGACTAACCCAAGCAACCAGAGCCTCAACTATGAAAGCCTTCTTTACAACAGAGGGGTCCTTCCCTTCTAAGGCTAAATGCAGACATTTCTTGGCCTCATTGCTAACCTGACTCAAGATAGCCTCCATCACGTAAATGGAAGGAAAAACTAACAACGAACTCTAACAAAAGTAATTAGTAGGCCTCGGAAAAAAAAAGTTTTTTAAGTGAAATTAAGTTTTCACTTTTATTGGCGTTTTTTTTTGAGAAAAAAAAATTTTTGGTCATTTTTCGGATTTTCACTTTTTTTGGCCATTTTTAGGCCAAGAATGGATAATAAAATCAAATTTCATTACTATTTTTTTACTTTCGGGCAATTATGAAGGCCTGATATGAGGATTTTTTTTTTGGCAATCCTGCATCTGTTTGGACGCGGAAACTACTCGTTAAAATGTACTCATCTAATAAGGGTCATTAATAGGCCTCGGAAAAAAAGTTTTTTAAGTGAAATTAAGCTTTCACTTTTTTTGGCGTTTTTTTGAGAAAAAAAATTTTTTTGGTCATTTTTCGGATTTTCACTTTTTTTGGCCATTTTTAGGCCAAGAGTGCATAATAAAATCAAATTTCATTTCTATTTTTTTACTTTCGGGCAATTATGAAGGCCTGATATGAGGATTTTTTTCTTTGCCACAAAAGTCAATTGTTAAGGGTGTTTTACACGTCACTTTTTTACTTTTTTTCACTTTTTTTGACATTTTCAAACTTTTTTTAGGGAAAAATGGACAACTTAAAATTAATTATTTTGGCACTTTTCATCACTTTTTTTTCCGAGGCCTAGTAATGAGAGAAGAAGGGGGTGTGAAGAAAGATGAACAGGAAACAACAACTAGGTGAAGAAGCTGACCAGACTGACCTAGCCCAAGAGAGGGAGCCAACCAAACAATTTCACACCTAAGTGTGAGAAGACAGAACGTCACCTAATGGAATAGTACCCTTTCTTGCCAACAGGAAAGAAGAAAAAACAAGAGTTTCGACTAACCTAGCTCAAGAGAGTGTCAGACAACCAAATTTAAGGCAACGTCACAAGTGGAACAACGAAATCCACAACTAGACCTAGAAGCATTGGCTATAGATTTCGGCCTTCGACGCTTCCGGAGATACCTGGTGGCTAACCCAACTGTGACTGTTCACACTGACCATAAACCACTGGTGGCAGTCTTCAAGAACGCCCGCCAGGGATCAATACGCACAGAAAGGATCAAACTACGACACCAAGACATCCAATTCCAAGTTCGACATATCCCAGGGAACCAAAACCCGGCAGACTATTGCTCCAGGAGCCCAATTCCGTGGCAGAAGCTTCCCCAATCCATTCAAAAGGAGGCAGATGACTACGAGAAACTACTCTACTCCATACTCGGAACTGAAGGTATCATAGCCCAAATCACCCCCAGAAAAATCGTTCAGAGAACCAAACAGTGCCCACGACTGAATCAATAAGCGCAAGAAATCAGGGAAGGTCTCAAACCCATGAAAAACAGTACCACAAGAGCTTATAGACATGTATTTGGAGAGCTGATGGCCACCAAAGGCGGGACCATTGTTCGGAGACAAAGAATAGTTCTGCCAGAGTCTCTTCAAAGTGAAGTCGTCACCCTCGCTCATGGAAGGGCTCACCTCGGATTTACGGCCATGAAAAGGCGGCTTAGGGCAGAGGTGTGGCTCCCGGGGATGGACAGGGCAATTGAGGCTGATGTTGAGAGGTGTGGCCAGTGTCAAGTGTACCTGAAAGAACAAGAGCACCAAAGTTATCAGCCCCCACTCCCCCTTACCCCTGGCACACGGTCGCAATTGACCTCTTAGGGCCCATCCCGGATAGAAGACATATCGTGGTGGCCAGGTGTAATTTGAGCCGTTTTCCCGTGGCGGTCCCGGTTCCCTCCACAAGCTCCCAGCACACAAACAGCAACCCAGCCGAGTGTGCCATGTGACTGGTGGGCAAGGCAGTAAAGCTATCCGACCAGACGCGTTTGGGAGTAAACCAGGCCCTAAAACAAGCCCTTCAGGACTATAGGGGCATCCCCTACCCGGCAACAGGAGTCGCGCCGGGCACTCTCATGGCCCAGCGAGGACTTGGGAAACGGCGGGGCGCCTTGCAGGAGGTAAGGCAACGGGAGTGGGCGTGGCGGAAGCGGCACACAGCCTCATCAATTTTGAGTGCACCAAAAAAACGATTAGCCTCAGGCGAAGGGTAAACTGTCGACATCAGACCTGTCTGGACTGATTGGGGCAAGCTATACCGATCGTCCATTGATCCAAGAACCGCCCTCCGGCCTGGCTAACAACCTTTGTGTAAACGTTGGTTTTTGTGGAACTTTCTACGAGCCTCCATAGCTAAGATCCATGTTCCAAGAGTCGAAAAATTCCTGTAATACCTGCGAAGAAAATGTCTATAAACGGAAGAAAAGACATGCAACATGCGACGGATGTAAACGCTTGTTTCACGATCATTGTTTGGGATGGACCCCAAAGACCATCCAAGAGCTGATGAAGGGGGCAGGAATAGTTACCTGCCCGAAGTGCACCCCAAAATGTAAGACGTTGCTGAACAACATCACTGAAATGAACAACAGATTGGATGCCTTTGATAAGTCGATCTCCGGCATTTTGAACCGCATAGAAAAAGTCGAAAACAGATTTCCCCCGAACGCACTTGACTCGTCCACCAATGCAGAAAAAGTAACAGTGAAACGACAAGACGCCGTCGTAGCTGATGAAATGGCTGAACAAAAAAGCGAGCAAAATACCTTATCTTAAGAGGTGTAGGTGTTGGGGACGGCGGGGATGACGATGATGATAGAATCTTTTGCCTTAGCAGAGTGGAGGAGGTGTTTGATGCTGTTGGAGCATCACCTGGTATGTTCTTAAGTAAGGGGTGTGTAGTCGTGGTTGGAGAGAGGTGGAACTTTATTGAAAGGAGAACTATTGAACAAGATGGTGGAAGGTCTACGTGGAAGTCGGGACTGAATGTATGTTGGAGGTTAGTACGATGAGATGAAGGCATAGGAATGAGAGGTTGGGAGTATGAATATGGAATGTTGCAGGTTTATATAAATCCAATTATTATAAATCATTCCAACTCCCTCAAATCGGCAATAGGCTAAAAAATAGGAAGACAATTGACGATTTAACTTTCATAATAATTCGGAGAACATTTCTTCCTGGAACTTCTTCTGAGGGGAATTGGTTTGGGTGTATTCGAGGGTTGATCCAAATTCTGATTATCCCGAATGTCTCTCGGTGCGTGACGAAGAAATCGCCGATTGCGCCAAAGAATCCTGCCGGACGGAAACCGCAGGTGGTATTTTCTTTTCCCATCTGTCTCGACCACGATGGCTACTTTATCCCATCGTTTGGTCTTTATGTCCTGGACTAAGACTTCATCTCCGATGACGAGCTTCCTTAAACTTTGAGAAGAACGGTTATAATAAAATTGTCTTAACTGGTCACTTTCGAGTTTCTTTTGGTCGGCTGTCTCGAGCATTGTTTGGAACTCCGGTTTGTAGGCGCGCCAATGGACCGGGAGCTTCGAGCGTAATAATCGACCAAAAAGTCTTTGAGCCGGTGAAATCCCATCCTCTCGTGGTGTATTTCGATATTCCAAGAGTCCGTCCTGGAATTCCTCGGAGGAGATATCACCGCCCGTCTTGGCCAACAGGTATTTCATATTTTTGACCAAGGCTTCCGCATGGCCATTGGATTGGCTGTAGTGCGGCGATGATGGCCTCCAATCCACTCCCCACTCCCTCAGGAAGGCTTGCGTCAACGAGGATGAAAACTGGGGCCCGTTGTCCGATCGCAGAGCGTTGGGCACGCCCATGAGACAGAAAAATCTCTGAAGATCGACAATGACGGAAGCAGCCGAGGGAGCGGAGCAATATCTGGCGAGAAGAGGGAATCCGGAATAGCGATCCGAATAAACCAAATATTCTCGGCCGCCATATGAGAAAAGATCGGCCGTCGCCATCTCGAAAGGACGTGTGGGTTGATCTTCATGTACAAGTGGTTCGGCTGGCTGAGAAGGAAGATACGAAGCGCACTCGCGACATGATTGTACCACATTTTGAATATCGGAAGTGTATCCTGGCCAGAAAACCGTGGCCCTCGCGCGTCTCTTGGTCTTCTCAATGCCTTGGTGGCTAGCATGAAGTTGTTGAAGAACATTCTTGATTGCGGGTTGTGGGATAACGATCTGATGTCCACGGAGCACCAGATCTTCTTCCACGGAAAGTTCGTGAGCCACCTTTTGGAAAAGAGCAACATAGCCCGTTTTGGCCTTTAGAACGGTTCCGGATTTGACGGCTTGCCACAGCAAACGATAATTGGAATCCAATCGAACTTGACTTTGGATTGCTTCCACCGTCAAATCAACATTTTCCAAATGAATAGATGCAACGCGAGTTGAAATCTCGAGTTCGAATCGGTCATCGTCAGAAGGATCCGACACCGGTGAACAAGACAAGGCATCGGGAATCTCGTGATCTTTGCCTTTCCGCCATTCCACGACGAAGTTGTATTCAGCAAGCTTGCATCGATAATTCTGAATGCGGGGATTTTCGATTGCGTTGAGAGATTGTGAAAAAATTGGCTTTAGGGGTTTATGGTCCGTAATGACCGCGAATTCGGGCGACCCAGCGAGATAAAAATGGCATTTTTTGATCGCCCAAAAAATGGCCAATGCCTCGAGCTCAATAATGGCGTATCGCGTTTCTGCATCCTGCAAAAATCGAGACCCACATTGGATCAATCGCCATTGATCCTCTTGTAATTGAAGGAGGACAAATCCAAGGCCATTTAGCTTTGAAGCATCAGTTTGGATCACAGTGGCGGCGTTTGGTTGAAACATTCCCAACACTGGAGGGGACGTCAATGCCTCTTTGACTTTTGAGAATGCCATACCGTGCTCAGGAAGCCAAAGAAATTCGTTCTTGACTTTTAAGAGTCCTCGAAGGGGTTCCGCAGATCCCGCAATGTCCGCCGAAAATTGGCCCAACTGATTCACCAGTCCGATGAATGATCGCAAATCAGTACGATTGGCCGGGACGAAAGTTTTTGATCGCAATCAATTTCTTTTCATCCGCCGCAATACTGTTGTGAGAGATTTTAAAGCCGACGAAGTCGATGGATCTGGCACCACCAATCGTGCTTTTTCGTGCATTCACCGTCAATTCGTAGAAGACGCATCTTTCTAGAACAAGGCATGGGAGCCTAACGAGGTCTCGGTATCTCTCACAACCAGCTGCCATATCATCCACCACTTTTTGAATATTGAGGCCAGACATCGCAATGTCTCCTCGATAGGAGTACGAGTCTCCTGTTGAGACAAATCCCATTGGAGCTCGTAAGAATCGAAATTTTCCGATTGGTGTGATGAACGTCGTTAATTTTTGCGATTCTTCTTCCAGAGGCATCTGCCAATAACCTTTTACGAGGTCTAATTTGAAGAAAAATCGATCGGATCGTTTGAATCCCGATATGGCTTCGGTCGGCGTTTTGATGGGATGAGTCGATCTTTGGACTTCTGTGTTCAACTTAGTGTAATCAACACAGATCCTGACATCACCATTTGGCTTCGGAACGACGACAATGGGATGACACCAAACGGTAGGAACATCGCCCTCAGGTTTTATGATTCCCTTTCGTGTCATGTCTCCCAATTCATTGCCCACCTTATCTTTGTAGGCAAATGGAATTGGTCTTGCCGTGTGCACCGTGAATGGTTTAGCCCCTTCTTTGAGCGTGATCACCATTGGGTCGCCGACAATTGGCCCACACATAGGCTTCAATTGACTGTCGTCGAAAGCCTCCTTGTAAATGGATTTAAGTTTTCGGTCCACAGGTGCGAAATCCTCCTCAGATGGATCTTCGGGCAACGAGCTTATCCATTTTTCGCGATCGTCCTCGGACCAGATGCACGATGAATTCCTCACAGAGGATGAGTGATCAGACCGAATAGTCGCAACCATTGGTCTTGGAAAATTGTCACCAACGATGAAAAGCGCTTTGCAAACATCGAGGCTCAAGAATGCTCCTTCGAGTTCATAACAGATGAAGACGGTTACATCTTGTGCAGTGTGGTCACCGACTCGCAAATCGGATTTGAACGAGGCAAAAAGTCGCAACGAATTGCCGTCCACACCCACAATCTTCATCGTCTTTGGAGGTAAATCAAGAGAAGGGACAACTGTATAAAGCTTGTGAGTCTTGAAAAATCCACCCCCATGATAGTGATATCTGCTCCAGTATCAGCGCAAAATATACCCTCAATGGAAGATGATGAACCGTGCGGATGAACTTGAATTTTGAGTTGGTTGTGTCGAACATCTGAGGTTTGGGTTGAAGCCACACGCATGAGAACTCCTCCTACCTTTTTGGATTTCGATTTGGATCGGCAAACAACGTCCCAATGTCCCAATCGACCACAGTTGTTACAACTTGTGTCTTTGGATGGACATGAATCGCGAGGATGAGAATATCCTCCACAAAAACCACAATTTGAATTTGGTTTTCGTTCAACGTGCTTTGATTTCTTGTAGTTCGAGGATTTGGGTTTGTGATATGCTGCACTTACGAATCGTCTTCCTGCAGGTGGATCGCTAATTGTTTTGGCCCCTCGACGAGCTGTCTCAAGTCCAAGAATGTGTGGCGAGCAGAGGGCTTGCTCTCGTCGAACCATCCCTCACTCGATCTAGAATGGTCATTGAGTGAACAGCCATACTGGTGACCCCGACGTGATCCTCATCAAGGATAAGTTGATGAAGGCGTTTCCTTGTCATGGTCAATCGTCATTGGCTACTCTGGTTGATTTGCCGTTGAGTGTTTTTTATGAACACGTGTTAAATCTATCTGGTTCTAATATGGCATCTGGATTGGTTTCGTCAGTAGAGGGTTCAAGCCCCTATCTTTGTTTCTTACATCGACGTTTTGGAAAAAAGGCTTACAAGTGCCTGGAACCGTCGCG
>JAAGOF010000255.1:0-12236 GCA_010645155.1 Tigriopus japonicus
ACAATAGCAGGGAGGCCAAAATAAAGCAAATCAACAGTTTAAGCAATCTCACGCAATGATAGTCCAAAAAGTAGAAAGCCAAGGTCTTATGTCTTTGCGTAACAAGCTAAAAATTAGTTGGGCTCGGCAGGTCCCATTCAGAAGGTGCTCAAATTAATATTTTGGCAATATTTCTCCTTTCTTTGCTATTTTTACTATGTTTTCGATGATTAAGAACGTTTTGAGAACGTTTTAAGAAACTCATTTTCAAGCATCTTATCAGTTATTACTAGGGCCTGGTAATATTTTTTTATATAAAATAGTTTGAAAATGTTTATCCGTTTTTCGTCAATTTTTTAAATAATTTGGCTTTTTCAAGGAAAACCTAAATACATTCTCGAATATTTGAGTCAGAAAACTATTTCAAGCAAAATTGAAGAAAATATATGAACAACCAATGCACAATAGGGCTTACCAAAATACAAAAACCTCTTCAAAATGGCACTTGTACTAAGAGTATAGACGTTCACAACCAAAACTACTGTCATCCACAAAAAAAAACTGCGCCATCTATTGAGGCAAATTGAAAATTACATTTTTGAATCAATGACAATCAAGTAGGCCTCCAAAAACGGCCAAATGCATCAAATTCACCAGAGTCGAATTTGGAAAATTGGTGCAAACAGACAAAATACCAAGTAATGGCCTTGTCAAAAAAATATTTCTTAACTCTTTCAGGACAATTGGGTGTTGTAACACCCAAACGCGTTACTTGTTTCCTGTTCTTTCGTCCTGAAAGAGTTAAATATCCGGCTTTTTTCCAAATATTTTGGCCTTTTGAAGAAAATATATATATAGGATATTTTGTCGCTTGTTTGCAAATATTTTTCCGGCCCCTAGTTATCACAATTCAATTTGAGTACTTGCCCTTGCTAGACTCTCCAGTACAAAACTCAATAACAAGAATTTAATTGTGAATGTAGAGTGGAGCGCAAATACTACAATTAAACGAAATGATAATGTGAAAACGGGAAATTTTCAAAAATAGTTTAACTGAACAATTTTTCTTCCGCTTCAACGTAACAAATCTTACGCAATTTACACATTTTTATGCGCAATACTTACTTTTGTCGTTTTTACCTTCCGCACTTATTTTGAGCCACCAGTTTCATTTAACCGGTATTTCGAAACCCAAGAGGCTTGGGATCTTGATGGGGGAGTTGAAATCTACGAACATGTGGGCAGGGATTTTATTGTCCAGCCATGTCTTGTTTGCCACAAACCTGAATATGGTTCATTCCAGTTGAGAGTTAACATGTTTGATGTAAACGCGAGGGATACTTGAGATATTGTAACTTGAATTATTGGACTCCGTATTTGGCCACCCTGCTATTGTTGGACCTTAGAACTCTGTGTTGGACTACAGAAGCTCATGTAAAAGAAGAGAAGTCTCATTTCGTGTTCTCGTTTCTGATTGGTCGAGAGACGAGGAGGAAATAGAAGGAGGGAAAAAATCCAAACAAACGAGCAGCAAGGGCAAGAAATCACTCCCCTCTGAAGTTTTTCCCATTTTCGGTGAACTATACATTATTTAATAGCAAATGTCTTGTACTTGAACCGTTTAGGTTTTTGATTATGTTTAATGGAAATAACCTAATGTTAAGAGAAAACTACTACTTTTCACATGCAGCCACTAAATTTCAATAACTGAGGGCGATTAATAAAGAGGCTTTGCTCAGATATTCCAACACAAAGTAACCCCATTTTTCCAGGAAATAGTGGAGCTTGTTAGACGAATGGAAATCGAAAGAGTACTAGGAGCAGAGGTCTTATGGATTGGAAGTATTCCGTGGGTTGAAGATGTTCGAAAGATTGAAGATGCTACAGAGATTATAGTTGTGCTAGGGATTTAATTGCCATAGTTATCACGGAGGTCGGAGTGATTCCGGAGATTAGATATTGCCTGAAGAATAGGTACTTTTCAGAGATGTTTCAAAGATCGAAGATTAGCTGGAAGTCGTTTTTTCCATGGGCGGCAACAAAGGCTGCAAAATTTCTCTTGATATCAATTTGATCCACTAAGTAATAATAAACATGCAAGAACACATGTAAGCCATGATCTTGACATTACTTTAATATACAACTACATCTAGATCCATTAATTTTAAGAACCCGAGATTTCCTTTGTTCTAGATCCTTTGGGCGATGTATTTTATAGCCTTTACGCTTATGACCTAAAAGCTATTCTGTTTTTGGATTTTATACACCATTGGTTAGAGTTATTTTTCTGCGTTTCGAAAGATCATTCCAGTAAGGGATTTATAACAACCTTCCGTTCACGCATTTTCCGATTGTAACCTATTCCGAATACTAGTTTGCTGAATCTGATATATGTCCGATTAGTCAAAAGTACGATTTGTGGCTTATTTACCAGATTTCCGAATGATCATTTGTGTATCGTCGGAAAAAAACCCGAGGTAAATCGGAACACTAGCCATTCGGAAACATGATTTATTCGGAAAAAAATATAATCGGAAAATGGGTAACAAGCAGGGATAACCTATATAATAGTATTAATACTGGATGCGAACTCGCGGAATTTCTCCGGCACGCAACCTCCGGTATGAGGCCGAGATTCTTAAACAAGAAGAACAAACCGCCATGTTGGGAGCGGAAAATCAAACGGAAATCGACCAAAATTCCAAAAGGTAGTGCGCCAATCTGTGTTCCCTGTGTTTCAAGCGGGTCCAGCCAAGTCCTAGCCTTGGTAAAGGTCAACGCCATGCCCAAAAATCAGTCCGATGTTGGTGTTTCGAAGACATCCAGTTCACCCAAGAAAGAGTGAATGAAATAGTGAATGAATGACCACATCATGGAGTGCGAATGAACCTACAAAGGTGTCTAATCTACAAGATGACGATCAAAGTGGTCAAATGAAATCTGATGACGAGGTTACCTGCAATAACCTTCGGAAGTGATAGCCCTAACTAAAGCAAAAAAACGAATATGCACGGACTCCGAGCCCAAATTCTTCTTGCAAAAGGATTAAGAACCAACTTTCCCACGGACCAATACGGGGAGTTTCTTTACGCTCATCCATTGCACAACTTGAACAACTAAGAATATCTTACGATTACTTGAATTATCAACAACAAAATATCGTTTTTTTCCGAGCTCATATATCATCCGACTTGAACGTCTTATTAGTATCTTTGAACTTACAATTGAACCCATCCATCAATATTTCAGGTATTATCCTGAACTGAATTAACACATGCCAAACTTTGTATGAAATCAAGGTTGTTATAGGTTGTGAGATTGTCACCTTGGCATAACATGTTCTATAAATGATGGTCCTTTTTCGAATTTCCTCTTTTGTATGGTTGTGTCTTTTAGTTCAGGATAATAAGGACAGGTAAGATACTCTTAAGTTGTTCAAGTTGTGTGATGGACGAGTGCGATAAAACTCCCCGTTTTGATCCGGGTGAGAGTATGTGGGGAAAGTTGGTTCTTAATCCCTTTTCAAGAGGAATTTGCGTTCGGATTAAGGTCAATATAGAACAAAGAAAGAAGAAGTCCTCAGTGTCAAGAATTCGATCAATTGAAGAACAAATTAAGATGACTTTGAAACCTATCAGGTGGACCTACTAGCAATGGATGGGCTCAATATTTTGATTTGCCTTTCGACTCAGTCAGCCCAAATTGGTGATCTGACAGTCTAACCCGGATTCCATGGACCCTCCCAAAGTCTTTAGAATGAAATACTCCCATCAAGATTGAATTGTGTGGATTTTTTCATTCAATCTGATTGTTAATTCCTGGACAAGGGGATCTAAGAAGATCAATCAAACCTTATCAAGCCTGTAGAGCCTATCCCTGCAATGATAAGACATGATCCTTTGGTCCTGAAGGACCCTTAGCCCCAGTCCTGCGTGGTCCCGACCTTCTTGAGCCCCAAGACTTGAAACATTTTCAATCAAGGCTTTAATCCTCATGTTTTTCACTCATTTTGTCTCAAGGACGTTGTGATTGCCTTTGTTCCTGTTCCAATCCGGATCAGATGGCTGATCTGATCCAGAACCGTCAAAAGTGCCCTTCAATAGTTATAGCCAACAACATCTCTGACTTGGACTCCATCTTGTTTCAAAATGAGACCATTCTTGTTCTTTCATTTTCTTATGGAAATGGTTCCTGCGTTGTGGAGGTGTTGAAGAGGATGGAAGATGAGTAACACTCCAGATACCACCACAGATACTTCTGTTAAGCATTATTTCACTGAAGTTGGACTGCATTTTGCAGTCCAAAATTTTGCATTTACAGAATTCATTGAAGAATCCAATTGTTCCAAATTGGGGCTCTCTGTGGAGTTAAGAGAAAAGAGAATTTGAGTGACCCATGGTCCGGTAAGAGTGAGTCAAGAGATATTAGTAGACTACTGTATTTTACAAAGAATACACGCACAAATATATCATACACAGGATCGAGTACGCAAGCAAGCGGAGATCATACATTTGCCCCACCACCCCACCTTCGGGGAAATAATCGGCCTTGAGACATGGGAATGGCTCGGAGACGTGGCAGGACATGATATATCTGTAGTTACACCCATAATCCGTCGCAAACGTCCAAGTCCGAATCAACAGCCACAAAAGTCTGGCACCATCCACAAGAGCCAGTAATACGACGACGAGGGCCATTAATGCGAGCCGGCTATGTCGGTGTCACTAGAACAGCGGTCGCGAGGTCTGCCAAGCAAACTGTTTGAAAAATCATTCAGGAACACACAAAGCAGATGATGTTTGAGCACATATTAGTTAACGAAAACGTTTAAACTGCACGGTATGGCCAAAAAGATTCTCTCAAGGATCCATATTCACTACATTGAAATGTGAGCTTCTGTCTTGTTTGGATTTTTTTAAGCTTAGCCTTTTCGCCGCCATCAATTTTCTGTCGCTAGTGTCTTGACAACGCTTCTTTTACAAGAGGTTCTTTATGTTGGACGGCATCGCAGCTTCGTTCTGAAGCTGCTGGGTTTTCATCGGTGCAGAATAACGTTTGCCCTTTTTTCAACCTTGATTGCTGTACGAGTGATCGATTGCCATCTCGTTTATCTTAATGTTTGAGGGTGACATAATTCCATGTCCTAAATGGAATGTAAAATTGTCATTTTGAAGACAACCAAGTGGGTGCTTATTGCATTTAAACAGAGTTTGGTTTGAGTCTTGTAGATTTGCTCAAGCAAAGAAGATTGAGGGGAATTGTGTTAATTTAGAACTTCCGATGTTTTTTGACTGAGTATGATAATTGAATGATGGGTCACACTTGAACATGAGAAACAAGTGGGTGCGAAAAAAATGTGGGAAATTCAAAAGTTCAGCAGTATTTTTGTTTTTCGAAAAATGCCTGGGACCGCCCAGTACCTATATTTTGAAAGGTACCAACAGTGCCATACCATTCTGAAGAAAAGAACAACACCAAATAAATCTTTTGAAATTACAATCAAACCACGCTATAAGGTAAAAGATCACCGTGAGTAACTCATTGGTAGATCAAATTTCATATAAACATTAATTATATACACTATTTAAATCATTTACTCTCTTTACAAGGAATCCCATTCCCTGTAGCGGTATTAAAATCACAGTTTGAGATTTCGTTCTACAAAATATTGCAGCAGCTTGTCCTTCAGTCCATCGCCAAAGGTTTTAAATCCCAAATCTCAAATGCAAATTGTTTTGAAATCTAGATATTGGGTCGCATGTAAATACATCTAATTCGTGATGTTTAGCTTACTATAATAGCGCTTGAGTATACTCTAATTTTTGTTTGGTCGACATGCGGAATAATTGAACAAACCTCAAGATAAGTAATATAAAAACTGTAGCTCGATAGTCGTGGACCTTTATTAGATATTAGGAATATATTATATTAGATATGCAATGGATACGGAAAGCAAGAATTGCCTTACCCCCAACTCTTATGAGAAGCGGTCTTGCTTGGTACTGCGAGGGGGTTTGAGCATTGAGGAGAGAAAGGAGAGAGAGAGAACGCACTTTGACTAATTGGTCCTTATTAGTTGAATTGCGGGTTCCGACATTACTCCGGAACTTTCCGGAAGTTCTTCGTCAGGGTATGGGGCGTCAGATGGGGCATCGTCATCGGGTTTGGAAGTATTGGGAATGATTTGTTTGTTTGTTTGTTAAGAGCCGGTTAGCAGATTAGAGCTGCCAGCCGTTAAAGGGTGTCCCAATTAAGAGATAATCCCGCTCCTTCCAGTCATTTTTTACTGTTGCCCCCGAAAGTCAAGCATCTCCCATATGATAGAGCCCTTGAGGAATCCGAGGAGCTGCTTAAGTGACCACTCGGGCATATGTGGCAAAGTCGGATGTTGGAAACTAGCCCAACGCCTAGTTATTAAACCTGGGCATTCACTTAGTAAATGCCAGGGAGTCTCATCTTCCTCGTTGCACAGTCGGCAACTCGGGTCGTTTTCGTCGTCTGGAATATGTCTATGTCTTTGTAAATAGCAATGTCCCGTTATAAATTGTATGATTTTGCCTAGTTCTGGCCTAGGGATTGTTGTCGCGACCTGCATGTCTGTGGATCGATCGTTTGGAAACCCTGACTTCTTCCGCCGGTGCAGCCGCGCCAGCCAGTCAGCCTAATACATCTTAACCATGTGCTTAACCTGAATAAATCTATATCCTTTTCCGACTACCAATCAGTCAAGGACTATCACAGAACCAACACGTTGTAAGTTCTCTTATTTCTTAGACTTGTCGTTATTATTTGCATTAGGAATCCAGTATATCAATCCAACTATCCGTTAGCTAGTGTAAGCATTCGCCAAAGATTACAGAGGTCAACAGATGTTTTGTTCTCTTAGCAAATCAGGGCTGCCATAAGTGACACCCCTTAGGCGAGGAAAAAAGGTTAAAAGTAAGTTAAGATCTTGAAAACCATCTACAGTCAAGACCAAGAACTCCAGTTGTTTGAAATATCTCTTTCAAACAAATCAATTCTTTCACGAGCACACAGATTAGTGGCGAAAATGATCTTCACATACTTCTGTTTACAAATCACCAAAAATCATGACGGCAACACTGTATTTATTTGGGAATGGTATAAATTTACCCCAAACAAACAAATATTCTGAAAACCCAAACAAATATTCAAATAAACAAACAAATTGTCAGTTTGTTTGCATCAGTAATATTTATCATCTCGCAAATTGTTCTCATTTCAGCAATTTCAGTGTGGCTTTGTTGTGCCTTTTCATGAAGCAAGAGTGTGGAGAAGCGTCACGACGAGCTCATGTTGTGCATGCACTTGTGAAGAAACAATATTTGGTATAATTGAAGAAATTGAGCAAAATGTGTTGCAATGACCAATTCCAGGAAAGGAATAATGGTCTAACTACGTCATAAAATACGTTTTGTTCCAAATTTGACATATTAGCTTAGTACCCGAGAGACTTATCCACGCTCCTGCTCCATGAAAAGGCACAACAAAGCTCCACCTCAATTGCCCTATAGACGTATAATTTATTTTCAGCGGTCTTGTTCTCTGGGAAAGGAAATTCGATTAAAGTGACGAGAGAATATTTTTTGGAGTATTCTTGTGATTTCAATCTCCTCTACTATCCATTCGACACACAGGTACTTTAAAGTGTAATATGTGAAGTTAATTGCATGTTGTTGAAGTTGATTGAACTAAAAAATGCAGCATGAGATTATTTGGGACAGAAAAAATTATTGATTTTAGCCAAAATTTGAACTTTGCCTTTTTTTCAGAGAAAGATTATAAATGAATAGTTTCAAGTTTTGGCAAAATTAAAAAAATACTTGCTACCTTTGCTGACAATTCTTTCCTAAATAAACATACTTATAGACATCATTTTTCTGGGCATCTTTTCTGACAAATTTTGCTTCTGACCGACAAAAAACGCCCAATTTGACAAATGAATTGCATTATAATAAAACGTAAAGCATTAGGTGTTCCTCTACTACTGTTTATATTATTTGCATTTTTGTATGGTATTTTTCGACATTTTGCTTTAATTTTTTGTGCAGCCTAATTGAATGCCAAAAAAAGAAGGGTGATGTGAAACATGAGTACAGGCGTTTTTAAACCAAATTTCAGGTAAATTTGCCACATTGCTTCGGCTTTGGTAGAAGTATTATTTTTCAGCTTTGATATTTTACTTAATTCTGGAGAAAAGTGCAATTAATCTTGGTAGTGGAAACAAAGTGGAAGTAAACATTACATTGTCGTTATTATTGCAAATTAAGAAAAAATAGTTTTTTCCATTTAAGAATATATATTAAAGGAACGCCCTAAAAGGGAGCAAAATGAAGGAAAAGAAAAAAAAAAAAGAAAAGTCACCCGTCGGGAATTGTTGAGCGGACAGAAGTGAGGGAACGTTTGAAATATGTGACCAGGCAAATGACAACCATCCAATTGATGAATCAAAAGTGGAATTCAGTAGTGTTGTGAAATATGGGCTTGGGCAAGTTTTTTCACGCGAGGTTGCAAGGTAGGGTCGCCTAATGGAGATTTTGTGCTTTGCTAACAAACTCAAGCAAACACAAATTTGAGGTTAATTTGCAACCCTGATCCAAAGTTACAAAAGTCAGGGGTGCGTTTCAATGCTTCTTAATGAAAAACCGGTTTATGAAGAATGGTAGGCAGAAGGTAATACCATTTCACTGAAGGTAAATTGGCGACCCCAGTGTACGATGTCACGAAAAAAGCTTGCCCAAGCGCCCAAGTCACATCACTAGAATTCAGTAACGTTTTGGGTCATTTTTTGCCATTGTCAGTGGTCTTGAAAGAATGGATAACGTCACTAGGTGACCATGCCTTGGATTTGAATAATACAAATAGGAACTTTTTTGTCAAAACAATGATTATACTGATAGGAAGAACAAAAATTTAAGCTTTTGTGCTATGTAGGGCTAATCCAAAACATAAATGGACAAACACTAACTTGTGGCTTCAAGAACGAGTTTAGAAAACTTGGTCTTGATTCACATGTTTGGTCACATTAAGTGTCCGCTCAAAAGTTGAGAGGGCGACATTTTCCTCATAAATTCAACGCATTCTCCCCCCTTTGCCAAATCAGCCCGACTAAAGCTTGCACGCTATCTAGTGATTAATAACCAATACATGGTTTAAACCAAGGGGAGCACATTAATTTTGGGCTTGTTTGGGCGGCCAGTGGGCTGTCTTCTCGAATTTCGGCAGAATTCTTAACAACTTTTCAGCTGCTTTTTTAGTCCGTTGTTGCCTGCCTCGCACACACTTACATGGGCATTTTCAATACAGTGCGCCGTCTGGCGAAATGCAATTGTAAAGTGGAGTTAGTCGCCCAACCTGGTTTAAACCCACTTACAAACAAAACAGCACCTCCCCGACACACAAAAAACAAAAGAAAAAAAATGATCATGTTCAAAATAGCCGATCGGTTACCTTATCTTATTTCATTTAGCTATGCCAAATGGAGTTTTCAATCCAGGGATGGACGTCTAAATATGTTGTACTTCAGAAAGATGGATCAGGCGTTAAATATCAAGGTTGGTAGCAATTTTTGCCTACATCTAAGTTTGTAATACATGTCTCATCTCATGTTCCAGGCTTGAGGAATCTGGTAGAATACGAGATTCAATTAGAAGAATTACAAATTGGCGAAGAGGATGGGGTCAGTAAAGCGACTGTAAAGGTGGTCTTTCGGCGGCGAATGGAGTACCATGTAACAAATACTTTTCTTCAAACCATAATTCTGGTTTCTGTTGGATTTCTATCATTTTTCTTTCGCGTGGACAATTTCACTGATCGCATTATGGTCACTTTAACAGTGATGCTAGTTGTTGCAACTATCATGTCTACAATTCAGCAAGTAAGATTGAAGACTAAGAATATTTTTGGCACTGTCGAATACAGTGATTTATATTTTTTTGCATGGGACAATATAATCGCAGGCATTTTCTGTTCTTACGGTTGAGCCTCCATCCCAATTTTTTTTCCGCCTGTCTTAGCTTGGAGGAAGCGAGTGTGCTTCAGTCAAAACGTGACAAATCACGCTTGTGGTAGCCCAAGGATCACTAAAGACCTGGATGCCTCGGCCGCTAACAAAAGCAAGTTTTCGAATTCTGTGCCCAACAGAGAAAAATTTAACTAAACCAGTTGTCCAGCTGAAAATTCAAAGCTCACATGCTTATTTCAACTTGATCGGCTGAATTTTGTATCCGTTAGAGTAATTTGAAGCATAGAGCATTGCGCGCTATTCAGACCAAACATTTCCACTTAAAATCGTCCAAAAATCGTCCTTTTGGACGATTGTAGGGTCATTTTTCAGGTGCTTCAACACAAATGCACTGCGACTATGGGAGTGATTACCGTATCAATTTACGGCCTGCTGCCGTCTCTAACTGCCGTTAGCAGTGTAGGCTTGCCAAAAAAATCTCAGTTTTCAAGGGGCAGATTTTCGAAAAATGTTGCATTTATGGGCAATGGCATGGTTAATGTATGTTAAGAAGTATTGCAAAGTAATTTAAAAACAAATGGAGAAACTGGAAGCCTTCAATTAAACAAATTATTTGTTTTAGGTTTAGTTGCCCCAGGAACCGATCTCCTCTGGCCATCTTTCTATTCAAAGTCGGGCATATCTAATTTCAAAGTTCGGAAGAACTCTCTCAACTTATGTAGCGAAATTTTAGATAAAAGCAAAAAAACATACTTTTTTGAAAATACAATGTCAAGAATTGCTATTTCAACTTCAATTTGGGCAGATAAGAAAGGCATTGTTGCAATTACCAGGCTTAAACCTTCGTTTTAGTTACCTCGCACGCTCATCAGAAACACAGGTCTTCCAAACTTTTTTTCCCGCCAAAAATGATGACGTCACTAGTAATTGCTGTAATTACAAATTACGAAACGTTGTTTCTCCACGATGTTTCGAATGGCTTTTTAGGTTTGGATTGAAATTCCCATAGATATCTTGGCATTTTATGGACTCACAATTCAATGGGAAACAAGTTTACTTTTATTGCATTACAAAAGTTTAGGTCCAAGGAAAAAGTTATATACATAAAACTTCCTAATTATAACATTTTTGAATAAACTATTTAATCAAAATGCCGAGATTATTTTGTAACCTGTTGAATTAAAATTGAATAGAAATTAGCAGCTGAGTTATTTGGGTTTGAATGGTCCTTTTTTACCCAAAAGCGCCGAAAAAAGCTAGTTATATCAAAAAACAAATTCCCAGCGATTTATTTGCTTTTCAATGAGGCAAAAGAAAATAATGATTTTATGAGTTTGAAAGTTTATGTAAAAATAGCTGAAAATCTCACTTAAAGGCACTTAAAATGCATTTCATACTAAAAATAATTTGCAATGTCAAAGGCACTCAAAGGGCAATACGTGGAAATTTTGAAAAATTTGGTTGATGGTTCAAGATTCGCTTTTGGTCCATTTTGTATATGGCCCTACAGGAAATCGTAAATTTTAATATGAATCTTACACATTTCTTACGCTATTTGTAATTTTGGCTGAACACACAACAAAGTGTACTCTAAGTACTTATGAAAAATGATTACCACAAACCTTGTTTTAAGTGCATTTTATGTAATTAGGCGTGCTTGCTTTTGAGCAACTGCGTTGCTCACTACCCTTCCCCCCTGTTATGTAAAAAAACTATGGACGGCAGTCGGAGTCACTAGCATGCTACATAGACGCCGACACGACAGCTGACTTCAAATTTGCCAGAAATAGTGGACGTAAAGCCATGCCATTGGGTCAAAATATGAGCGTTGTAGACGTGAAGTAATCAAATACAAGTGATCTGTTTATACATTAGATATAGGCCATGCCATTTTGAGCATGTTCAATCACCCTTTTGGAGGTTATGAGAAATCAAGTCTGAGCAAAGGCTTCAGACAGGTCAGAAACTTAAATCTAAAGAGAACTGCCAAAGGTGGTTTGGACCCTAAATTGAACACAAATTTCGTTGCCTCCCTAATCTAGATAAAAAAAACAGCCTCGACTACGTGAAATTAAGTTCATGCCTTCAAATCACTCAGGAGTGACAGCTCCTTCCTGCAGTCGTTCGTTCATATCGAACTTGTACCCATCAGTAGTAGTGATACTAGTAGTAGTAGTACTCGGTAGTACATCCGTTTGTCTCGTGACATCAGTTCAACTCGGTCGAACATACGTTTGTATCGCGACATCAGTTCAACTCGGTCGTACATACG
>JAAGOF010000126.1:0-14114 GCA_010645155.1 Tigriopus japonicus
TGTATTAAAATATATTCATTCTTTATTTTAGTTTTATTTTTAGAGCCAAACAAGAGTTTGATGGTAATTTTTTTCTTTTTCTTTTCAGTGTTTCCAAAACATGCATTTTTCCTCTCTTTTTTCCCTTTCATACCGTACTAGAGATATTCTGCAAGTCAAGATAACTGATAATAGGTCAGAATGTTCACTTAAAAAATATTATTGCGAGCAGATGTCAGCTCGTGAGACAGATAGGGCAGTTCAAGGAGGACGGTATTACTTGGAGTGGGATCGAGCGGGGGCGCGTTACTGCGTTGGTATGAATTTTCCTGCGTGATAGCCTGGGGTTAATGAAGAAATCCAATATAATTCGAATTAATGTCGTTTTATTGACGCAAGTCATAAAACAAAAGTCCACTAGGATTCAATGAGCAATCATTTGATGCCCAATTGATGTCTCTCAAAGAACTCAAACTGTGTTGTTTCATTGTGTTAAGTCAGATATATTCAAACTTCTGATCTACTGACTTGCTTTGTGTTAGTGATTGTCCACCTTTTATTGAAAGCAACATGGTTTTATCATTGGGGTTGTTTAAGGACATTTTTCTCTTCATAGAATGCAAAAAAAATCTTTTTGTTATCTTCTTTCAATATTTTACAGTCTTCTTTTGGCTTTAGAACCCCAATTAGGTGCTAAAAACAAAGACAGAGAAGAACATTCAAATCATTGTACGAAGGGAAGAATGTCTTAGAACTATCCCATTGATAAAAAAAAAATGTTGCTTTCAACAAAAGATGGACAATCACTATCACAAAGCAAGTCAGTAGATCAGGAGTTTGAAGATATCTGACTTAACACAATGAAACAACACAGTCTGAACGGCACACAACCTCGCGACACCAGCTGATTCATGACGTTGAGAGCGTGCTAAAAATAAGGGGCTTTAGTGTCAAGATCGAATAAATAATCTAAGGATTTCACTTCTTTCTTACCTCCTGATACCTATCCTTGAGGGCAAACAGGATGGTGGGGAAATTGTCCTGCACCATTGCCAAAGGGCCATGCTTCAATTCCGAAGCACTACTGATGCGAACAAATTGGCCATTTCTTTGTTTGTTTGTAAATTTGTTTGGGTTTTCAGAATCTTTGTTTGTTTGTAAATTTGTTTGGGTTTTCAGAATCTTTGTTTGTTTGGGGGTAAATTTGTACTATTCCCAAATAAAAACAGTGTTGCCGTCATGATTTATGGTGAATTGTAAACGCAAGTATCTAAGGATCATTTTCGCCACAATTACTCGTGCTTGTGAAGTAATTGGTAGGCTCAAAAGATATATTTCATATAACTAGAGCTCTTGGTTTTGACCGTAGAAGGTTTTCAAAACCTTTAAGTTAGTTTTGACCTTTTTTCTCACCTAAGGGATGTCACTTTTGGCAGCCCTGATTTGTTGGAAGAGCAAAACTTTCAACAACTGTTGACTTCTCTTTCCGATTTGTTTGTTTTTTATTTGTAATTTATATATGTTTGGTATGCTTCCTTCAGCATGCATGTACAGTAGACCATCTCCTTGATCGTCAGGGCTGCTTCACGTCGACGTGGGTGTCGAAATCCATTCGACCTCGGATCGCAGATTAGATGGTTGCTCTTTGCTGGTGAATTTCTTGCTCCGTTTTGGAAGAGAACAAGTTTTATTGACCGCCTTCTCCTTTTATGAGAAGGCGGTCAATAAAATCTAGATCCAAGCCCAAAGAGGTCAGGTCCAAAATATCATTCACCTACAATTTACTTTAGTACCCTACAAATCATTTTATTACCCTACCAATCACTTTATTGCCCTATGAATGAATCATGCCTTTACAAATACATCACAGACGCACAATTACTTGCACGTCTGTAGCCCTCATTGACGGGGAATGATCCACTGAAGTCGTGATAGGCTTTTATACCATGGCACTGAGTAGCCAACACACCAACTGATGTACTTGAGATGAACGGAGCTTGCTCCTAATACCGGTATTGAGTAAGCAAAGCATGCTAGTTGGATAGTACGAATGTCCGTGGTTGAACTGATTTTCAGGGTTGAAAAATTGTAACGGAAGTCCCAAAAAGGATAAGTTGGTCAACAAAATACCATATGCACCCACAAATGAAGGGAGGAATGGTCAAGATCCGACATCACTCGTTTCATTTTAATTGACGCCCCTCGGGCTGACGCCCTCGGGTCGCCAATACAATGAAACTCCCTCCGCCGGATTTTGGCCATTACTCCCTTCCTTTGCAGGTGCATAAATAGTATTTTCTCGCTTAAAACCTGCTCAAATTCCTGCATCTTCAGTTGCCGATCGGTAATGGAACCTGGATGCATGTAAGAAATCACCAGCTCGCCGTTGGGTTGGGCATGAGCAATATCGAAATCCTATATAATTAAAAGCCTTATTTTACTATTTTATTCGGAAAGGGAAATAGTCCTCTTATAACTTACGTGCAAATCGAGGGAGTTGCTGGTTAAACCAGCCAGTGCGGGTCGATCATTGGAGAAGTAATACTGGATCTTGGGTTTCTCGGATTTGTTGTCGTTGCATGGCCTGTAGATAATTTGCTTGGGCTCCTCCAAATCATCAACGGGGGAAGAAGGTTCATCTGCAAATTTGAAGAAATTATGTACAATATTGGATAGCAAATTAAATTTACTTGTACTTACTGTTGAGCATGAATTCCTCAACATTTGGGAATCGAGATGCAAAGCTTCCCGAATTGTTGACCACTTGTCGAACTGCATTGGCATAAGCAGTTGATCCTGATCCTAAATGAATACAATACAATGGAAAAACATACCAATGAGCTTCTTAAAACAAAATCAAATCTAACGTTTTCGGAAAGCTCGGCAATCTGACAATGCCACTCTGGACTCTGCTTGAACGCCAATTATCAAGGGAGATCCACATTTGGTTGCCACGACCTCGTTGGGAAACAGGCTGCTTATGAAAATGAGGGCATACGCCCCATCGAGCACCTGGCACACCTGCTCCACAATTTCAGAGAATGTGGCATTGGGAGTTTGCTCGTAGAAAAACAGAGCCAACTTCGGGATAACCTCGGTGTCGGTCTCCAAATAGAACTCCCAATTCCGTTGGGACAACAGATAGGCTCGAATTTGAGCAAAGTTGGTAATTTGTCCTGAAAGAGAAAGTACATGAAGATCGTTCAAAAGGTTGTCTAACATCAACTAGAAGAAGGCATTTCTTACCGTTATGCACCACCACAAACTCCTTCAGATCCGAGCTGATGTGGGGATGGCAATTTCGGACGCCAGCCTCTCCGTGAGTAGCCCAACGGGTGTGTCCCATACCCACTTGGACGGAACTGACCAACTCCGTGTTAATGCGGTCAGACTCGATTTCGACCACGGGCCAAAAGGCCACGGAAAAGCTTGTCGATAGAGTTTCAAGAAACACGTCAATTGAAAGTGGCTCCGCATTTAAAATTATGACGCATTGTAGATCACTTCATTCTCAAAGATGAAAGTTGGGCCCGCAGTCCATTTACTAGGAAGAGAAACAGCAAACTCTATTCGGTTCATGGTTGAACACCATGGCTTCCCAGATAGTGATTTGACCACAGCTTTTTTCCTTGAAAGGTGCGGTCAATGGTTTGATTTAATGACATCTCGGTCACGGAGTCATTGTTTTTCCCCAGCAGTCCCCGAAAAACGAGAAAAAGGCGATTGAAATGCTTGTAAATGTGAAGGACTGAACAAAATCCAATATCATTAATTTTTGTTCCATCATAAAAATAAACGCTTACCAAACTCCAAAAACAGACTTGCAATGCAAGAAAATCACACACCCAGCTAGGGTATTGTAAAATGTGAGCTTATTTTCCCTCCCTCCATTTTATGTTGAACTAACATGAACTTAAATGTCTTTAGAATGGGTGAAGGTCTGGCAAAACTGGTGCTCCATGTTACAGTCCAGAAGGGCACATTTAGTTTGACTTAATTATCGACGTTCAAGATTCAATCGAAAAAAGCGACCTCAAGCGGCATTTATGGCATGACCTGTGGTGTAAAAAAGAGAAATTCCGAAAATACGCTCTTCACTCTGCCAAGTTTGAGTGCCTCTGGTACATCCTCTGTGATTTGTAATTGGCTGCAGTTAACAGCAAATTGTTACTTATTGTTTCAAAACACAGTCTTAAATTTTAAGGACATCAAGATTTTTGCCTTGTTTTGATGTTATTACACGTTTAAAACGTCAACTTCAGTTTCAAAATTAGTCACCCTCTACATATGAGGATGGAGAAAAAAGGGAAAAGGAGAAGGCAAGTGGGGCCGTCAACCAAATCAGAGCGACCAATTTCAGACCTTAAAAAAGGAGTTGGGGAAGGTTTCAGACTAGTGGACTTTTAAACACCGTTGTGACAAACCAATGCAATTTTGGTGCATTACAAGTACACAGCATTTGAAGTTAGAATAAATGGCTCTAGAATGAAACGAAAAGGAAACACCAAATACTGATAAAACTTGCATAAAAAGCGAAAGAAGTTACTACATAGACCGGGTCTCTTTCTTGTGTGTTCACACCACGTTTTGAATCGTGAACGTCATATAACACGCTATCGGTGTCAATGTCGACACCACGACGTTGATGGGCAATTTCAACACAGGTGTCGCTGTCGGCGTGGGTGTCAACCTTGCAGTGTCGATGTCGGAGTCGAGGGCAAAATTGCCGCTGTCACCCATCCCTAGGTTGAAGTCAGGGTCACTTGTTGTTTGTTTGGGCACAACTTAAGTAATAATCTTCGGAAATATCAAATTTTCACCTGCAACATTTGCTCTTCAACAGCTGTAACTGATCCAACAAAAATTTCCGTATATCCACCCTGTGGTCCTGCTGCACAATGCAGGGCTTCCAAAAAAAAAAATTGACGTTCCAAAATTTACCATGCTATGTTTCTGTTTTTCACCCCGACCAGACAATTTTTGAGCAGGTGTAACTTCCCCGAAAACCTTGCTGCTTAAGGGATAGCTCTACAGGTGTTGGACCCTATTATGAACTCATGAAAAATTATATTTTCGAAAGATTATTTCATTAAAAGTACAGTTTTAAAACCAAGAAGTGTCTTTGAACACATAACTATTTAAATCGCTCTTTGAGTCCGTAACCATTCATGAGATAATGGCATCTATGAAATTATTAGGAAAGTTGGCAGTGTGGCTTGCAATGTATAAATTGCTGCTTTTTGGTTAGACCAACTAGTAAATTACTTTAGAGGAAATAAATTTACTTTAAATCATGACAAAACTAAAATGATGTTATTTAGCCCCAGGAGCTTAAAGGATGACATAATAATCAAAATGAACGATATTCCAATTCAACAAGTAGGAACAGCCTGGGAAGAAAAAAGCGTAAAATTTCGGGGCTTAAACCTAGATGCACAACTCAACTTCAAGGAGCATATTCGTATAGTTGGCCGTAACGTTAGGAAGATACTCTACACTCTCTTTCTGGCAAAACGCTCAATTCCATCTAAACTAAAATATATTCTGTATAATTCACTCGTAAAAAGCAGACTAAATTATGGGATAGAATACTTTATGGGATCTCCTTCGATTAAAGATCTATTTATTTTACAAAAGCAAGCAATCAGATGAATGGTGGGAGCGAAATTTCGAGCACATACAAACGAGATATTTAAAAAATGGGGCATCTTACATTTAAAACACATGGGAGAGTTGAATCGACTATTTTTTTTATTTGGGTGTTTTAATGGCAAAGTGCCGCATGGCATAAACCAGTATTGCCACAAAGATAGAAGGGGAGGGCTAAAATCGTTTTCCCTACCATTACTTCGATCCAATGGGGAATACTTAAGGTTGCTTCAAGTGAGCGTTTTAAATCTTACCGCTAGCGGTAAAACAGGGCCGTTGGCTATGCTGAGTTGGCCAGCCCATTTTGGCGAATCCAAGTTTTTCGCATTTAAGCGTCCATTTGATGATTCTAGGTCTCTGGAGACGATGGATATTTCACGTGAAGATGCCTAGGCTGGATTTGGGTCAACAATACGCAAAAATTATTTGCTAGAAAATGAAATATAAAAAATCATAATTACCAAAAGGAAACATAAAAAACTATTTCATTTCTTTGTATGGGCAACATATCAAAGAAATAAATTTTATCCTTTGGAATCCACTGAACAATTTAGCATCTTTGAATTTTTATCTGGATCAATGTCAAGTCCACTTTTTGCAACAACGCTAGGCTTGCTTAATTGCTTTTAATTCAATTACCCTAAAAATAAATTTTGCGTATTATTGACCCAAATCCTGCCTGGGCATCTTTATGTGAAGTATCAATCGTCTCCAGGGACCTAGAATCATCAAATGGACGCTTAAATGCGAAAAACTTGGATTCGCCAAAATGGGCTGGCCAACTCAGCACAGCCAACGGCCCTGTTTTACCGCTAGCGGTAAGATTTAAAACGCTCACTTGAAGCAACCTTAAGTATTCCCCATTGGTACCAACGACTGCCTGGATATTCATTCGCAAAAACATGGAATGATTTTTTGAGAAAAACAAATTACAAGTCGATTTTAACACCAATACGAAAGGATTGACTTCTCGCGTGGCTGAGGTAATTATCTCTGACTACTCAACCCAATGTAGGGAGACTGATTGTTTCTCTTGCAAGCAATTGAGATGAAGGGCCCACTTCCATTGAGATCTGGTGAGGCATGCTCCTGTGGCAAATAGGGGAAATCCAACCCTAAAAACTCCGATCATGACTCAGGGTTTTGTAAAGGTTTCCCTGAAAAAAAAACCCTCAAGGTTTATGGGAAGCCTGGGGATTGGTCCCAACCAAACTTTTATTATAATACACAAATCCCCGAAATAAAGGATTTTAAAGAAAACTTACATTCTTGTCACCTAGATTGAGATTGCCGCCGCATAATTCATCATGCCCCAAACACATTTTGCTGGGATGCCCTCTCTTGCTCTCAAAGTGAACAACTCGCCGTAAGAACTAGCCAAGAAGCACGGAAATCATAGAGTGGGAGGCTAGAAATGAGAATTATGATTTCCCGTAGAAACAAACCATTTGCGTTCTTCTGTAAATGAGACCTGGCTTGGATTGAGAAGACGACGTATTTCAAATTTCAGCCCAATCAGATGCCGGAGTGAAAAGTATTGAAGAGAGCATAGAATGAATGAACACGCCCTTTTGTGGGAAAACGATTACCACAAAAGGGTTAGTTCATTCATTCTCGGTAGGATTTGCACTGAGCTTTGAGAAAGCATAACTTTTGACTCCGACGTTCGATTGAGCTGAAAATTGAAGTACGTAGTTTACTCGACGAAAGAAAGGTCTAATTTGCAAAAGAGCGTCATTGACTCGTTTCAACTGGAAATCGCAATTCTCATTGCCAGCCTCCAACTCCAGTGCTTCTTGAACTAGCCTTCTCAAGGAACCAAAGTTGAGCGTCAATCAAAGAGAAATATGACAGTCAGCGCCATCTTGCGGTTGAAACGGTTGTGGTTCCTTCTGTCAAATCTGTGGCCTTAATTTGTATTCAGTCAGCGTGACTCTTTGCTCTTTGATTTTTTAACACAATGATATTATAGCTGAGCTCTAAAAGACTCTAAATATGAAGATAAATCAACTTTAAGATGGAATCTGCAATTTTGGCAACAAGTTTTAGTTGGGGATAGCTCGGAAATCAAGAGACTTTGCCCCTGTTTTGCCTCCATCTAGTGGCGATTTTTGTAACCTTCAATTAAAATTCTCTATTGCGTTGAAATAGGCTGCTTAGTAACCGAGCAATTATCTTTTTCCAGGATTAGCCAAAAACAAGACTCAATGGGGCATGTACAGAGGTTGCTGAGGTGAGCGTTTTAAATCAGGCCGCCAGCGGTAAAACAGATCTAACTTGATCTGCCCATTTTGGCAAATCTAAGCCTTTTAATTTTGCAGTTTGTTCAAAGAGTCTGGGGATTGTGGAAATAATCGATGTTTCACCTAAGGATGCTTTAGCTGGGATTGGGTCAATAATATGCAAAATTCATTTTCAGGGTTATTGAATAAAAACACTTTTGAGAAGTGAAATAGTTTTTAGTGCTTCTCTCTGGCAATGTATGATTCCATATATCTCATTTTTACCCAAAAAATGAACACAATATGAACCAGATGTACGTAGCGGTATCAAAATGCAAAATTCTGATCATTTCGAGGGAAGTACACTCTTTGAATGCACGCTGAAATTAAAATGACTTGAATTTACCAAAATGGGCGTAGTAACTCTGCACAGCCAACGCCTCTGTTTTACCGCTGACGGTATGATTTAAAACGCTCACTTGAGCAACCTTTGTGCATGTCCCACTAGACTTGAAACAGATCCTTCGTGTGAACTAAAAACGCCAAAGTTTCCACTTTTCATGTGCTAATAGATACAAACCAAATGACCCAACATGTCCTGTTTGTGGAAATCTGGGTGAAGAACCGTAAATTAGAAAATGTTGACAATGTCTTTGTTCATTTAAACCTGGAATAAAGAGTCTTTGAGCACTTGCTAACTAAATATAGGAACACACACTTGATTTAAACCAATCTAAATTTTATTGAAGCCAAAAGTACGTTTGCTTACTTAGTTTATTTGCCCTGACTTTTGGGCGCTGACTTGGGAGGGATATTATTGCATTTGTTTTGGTTGTAATTGAAATGCATGTGTTTCCCTTCAGTTTTGTTGTGGTAGAACCCATGACCATGGCCATCATGATAGAATTTCGAGTTGTCCTTATTCTTGTAAGAATAAGCGCCATTGTGGTAAGCTTTGTACACATTCCCTTGGGAGTTTACTCCGCTGGAAATCACTTTCCGTTTGCCAGGCATTTTCGTGTTGGTCCTTGTAATGATTTAACACTAAGGAGCAAAAGTTATTTGGGTTTATCGCTTTGGCACTAACACTGCTCGATTCTCTAGTTTTTGCTGACTACCAGCCCATTCGTCAAATTGCTTTAATTTATAGAGAAGAAAAGTTGTTTATCTTGATGCAAACTATCAAAAGTGTTTATGACTTGCCCACAACTAGGTGTGAGCTAATAAATGTTTGAGAAATAATACATGCACTAGAAATGACGTAACTTCCTCACACTGTAAGCCGTTATTTAGGAGGAATTTGAAAAACCAGTTACTTTTGACTTATCATCTTAGCAAAATATGAAGCTCTTGCAAAGTAGAAAAAAAAGAACTGTCAATGACTCAATGTCCTTGTGGACCTAAACAGCATTGTGAAATTTATCAAAAGTTGAGTCATCCTTGCCTTGCCGACTACGTGATTCCAATAATTTGGCACTTTCTTTAAAAATTTCTCATCGTTTTGAGGAAAAGGGATTAATAGCATAATTGTGTGAAAATGCAGATTTGAAAAATGTGTATAAGAATCATAATATTTACGTATAGAATGAACCAGTGCTTCCAGATGGTTGTCGGATTTTGTCTTTTCATATTGTTCTGAAGCTATTCAATGAATATGCTCTAGTGTTAAGAATATCCTGCCTGGAGCAGGTTTCAAGCTCTCCTGGTCCAGACGGCGTCAGTGCTCAATTTCTCCTTAAATGTTCCAAAACCTTGGCTCCAATCTTTTGTTACCTCATGCGCCGAACATTAGACCGTAATGAGTTTCCAAAGTCACTCAAGATGGCTCATGTGGTGCCTCTATTTAGGTAAAGGTGGGGATAAAACCTTGCCCGGAAACTACAGACCAATATCCCTCACGTCAAATATAGCCAAGGTTTTGGAAAAAAATATGAATATTTTGACTTACATTGAACTAAACGACATTTTACCTCCAAACCAACATGGCTTTACAGCTCACTTTAGTACCTTGACTCAATTGGTTCAACACATTGGCACTGTAATAGAAGGGTTGGAAACGCACGAATTCGTTGACGTTATCTACCTCGATTTTGCCAAAGCTTTGGACAAGGCCGACCACGGATTGCTACTTAATCGTTTATCTACCATTGGAATACACGGTAAAATGTCTAGCGAAGTATAAAAGGGCTCATCAAAAATGAACCAACCATAACGAAATGTCTACAAAAAGAGTTTTTGTACTAAAATGAAACAATCACAACCATGACTACCGTCATATACGTAAAAGCTGCGCCATCTAGTAGGAAAAATCGAAAGTTTTATCATTAAATCACTAGGGTGCACACAGCCAAAATTGCCAATTTTGGCATTGTCAATGCAGCATTCATGAATTTCCGTCTCAGTTTGAAAATAATTTTGCCTTTTGATGAAAATACGCATTGAATATTTTGTCACTTTTTCTCAAGTATTTCCGGGCCCTAGTTATCATTTTTTCAAGTATGTTCGTTCAGAGTATTTAAGGAACTCAGGAGATTGTAAATGGCTCCAGTAAAAATAATGGGGGATTGGAAGAGCTATATAAGAGAGGAAATTCGAAGACATCCTAGAGGGAAGTGGGCAAGGCTTGCTATTCACGCCACCCTTGGTCGGCCCCTCCCAATAAAGGATGTTCCGGGGATAGATGACAAGCACAAAGAGATACTTCAAAGCAAGGGATTTTGCAACGCCGAAAATCTCTTTGAATTCCTCTGGATGAAGAATAGGAGTGGGGAAAGGTGTGCTCAACATTTGACTTGGCTGGGTATTCACCACTCATGGGCTCCTAGAATTGTTGCCGCATTGAACCACTACGAGATGTTGAAGTGGTTCCATATGAACACGTAGGTGAATCGGTAATTAATGTCTTGAAATGTCCATTCATTCACTGTTATCGTTTTGTTATAGTCTTGGACAAGTCCCATGGTCGAAACCTGGAGCCTATCCAATTCCCTTTCCGTTCATATTGTATTGACATAACGGTGCCTAAGATGTGGGAAACGCCTTAAGGCAGGGGTGTGCAAACCCTGGCCTGCGAGCTGATTTCGCGTGGCCCATGAGAGGATCTGTAATTTTCAATAGACTGTGGCCCGCAGCATTATTTTTGATTTTTTTTCATGAATTTTATACTAGAAATTATTTGCTGTTTTGGATGGTGTGGCCCGCGAGCGCCAACGGTTCGGCCAATTTGGCCCACTGCAAGATAAGTTTGCACACCCCTGCTTTAAGGGATGGTGGAACAAAATATGCCTTTGTGCAATGTATTTGGCAAATACAGTTTTATCACTGTGTGCTCACAAAGTGTGCTTTATTAGTATTTCCAGTCAACAGCCGTTTTTTAAATTTCTTTATTCGCCAATTTTTGGGCGAAAAACGCATGGTTTACTTGCCAAAAAATTGTCTGTCTTCGGCAGGATGTGATTTCCTTAAAACATTTCCACCATTTCGGCATATATTACAGGCACTCTAGAGGCTGGCATTTTTTGTCCGGAGCCAACAATCTTATTACTCTCAAATGAACACAAAATCAACACTTGTAAAACAAAACCTGAATAGCAAGTCTTGATGAGATGCCATTGCACGTCGTTGGAACAATAGTTTTCAATTTTCGTCGTGTTTTGCTTATAATTCAGCCAAGGGATAAAAAATGCCCTTTGACGTAACATCTTGAGGGAAATTAAAACTCCTACAGACAAGGCTTAATAAAACAAAATGGCCTCCACTAGAAGAGCTGGTTTGCTAGAATCTTGAATGTAGAGTACGTTCATAGCCAAATTTGGATACAGAGTCCCACGAATAATAATGTTATTGTACAAAGGACAAGAAGTATCTGTAATAGTGAAACCAGTACATTCGTGCTCTATGCAAATTATATTGCATCTGATGGTTGGGTTTGAAAACATATTTTTCTATTTAAAGAAAACGCAACTTCTTCCAATTTCAATCCTTCCTTTACAGTTACTTCTCCCAATGGTTGACTCTAAAAACTGAAACTTGGTTTCATCTCACGTCCACGCTTGGATATAAAATTCATTGTTAATTCAAGAATTTGAATGTACGCAATAAAATGTAAAATATAGGGAAGGTGATAGGTACAAAGTCTATTTTTCCCAAGGGCTCATGAAGCTCCGTCTGGTTTAGCTGAGAGTCAGCCGTTGCAAGCCCAAGTTCCACCAATATCCGGATGCGGGCATTACTATTGGGAACAATTTTTGGACTCGGGGGTTTAAATGGTGCCCAAACAATTTCTGTCCAAGCTAGTTGAAGGTTTCAAGTAACGGCCACTAAAGATGATCTCTTGAGGGTTTCAAGGGGAAATAGTAAAAAAAAATGTTGCCATCACAAGTAAAAGGTCAAAATGCATTGATTTCAAATTTCTTGATCAATTTGGCCTTTCAGATTGAAATGAAGTTGTACATCAATTCCAAGGATGGCTTAGGCAAGGATTCCTTTCCAAATACACCTTAGGTCCAATCCATGCAATGAAAATTCAACGGATATTAGTTTGAAAACCTCAAATTTTTGTAAAATGATTGGTCCCAATGTATATTTTTGATGGCGCTAGTAAAACCTTAATTTCAAGGTTGGTGACGTTTGCTTTAAAACGGCCAATATATTATAATGGAGCGTTTTCATTGGTGTAACCAACATTTCATAATTTGAATTTCCCGCCAAACCATTACCATTTCCGCAGAGATTTATGTGATTTGTTGTGTTTCCCCTTTTCCTTTATTAACTGTTGAGCGTGCCATCCCCACACCAATTTTGTAAGTTGCTTCTTGTTTTTCTCTATTTTCCTATATACAGGGTCTTGCAGATAAATCCGGACAAAGTTTAACTGCTTCCACACCAGTAAGTAGAGCGAGTAGGGAATTCATTTATACAGCATTGGAAAGGTTGTATTGTTAGCTTTCAAATAGTACTATTTTTAGCACAATTGTTCCCAACACAACAATGGAGCAAACAAGGAAAGCAGTGATCATTGAAATGGCCCGCGCGGGAAACAAGCTTGCAGTCATTGTGAAGGCACTCAAATACCCAAGGAGCACCATCTACGATGTCTACAAGTGCTGGTAAGAGGAGGGAGTGGCCAAGAGGATGCCCCACGCACCTCCAAGTGACAAGAAGAGGACACCCAGGTTTGTGGTTGCTCTCAAGAGATCAAATAAGGCCTCTCCGGGGACCTCAATGTCAACACTGACAAAAAACAGAGATGTGAGTGTGTCCACCATCTCCAGGGCCATCAACAGCGACCTGAAGATGCATTCCTACAGGCTCTACACCCGCCATATCCTCCTTGATGTCATAAGGGCCAAGAGGGTGGAGAAAGGGACAAAGTTGCTCATCGACCTGAAGTTTCATGGGGGAAGAATCATTTTTTCAGTGATGAGACGAATAGGACAATGGGCAAATCTTACAATGTCCAGAATAACAGCTGGGTGGCTCGCAACAGGTCCACGGTCCCTCATACCTTCAACAGCAAATTTCCAGCCTCTCCGTGGTCCGTGATGCCACCCTTCTTCTTCAACCCCAAAGAGAGACACTTGGTTGGCTTCCTTGAAATGAAGTCTCGCAATACTTGCAAAAGCACTCACAAGTACTTGAGGAGATATAAACAAACGGAAAATCTTCCTTTTCGTTGAATTCTCTGAGGTATCTCGCTCTCAGCGAAGGAGAGGCCATTTTCACCGAAATCAAATGTGTCAGCAGCTGTTTTTTGGCGCCAATTGTGTCTTGACGTGACCAAAAATAGCCCACGAAAAGGGCCATATAAATTAAAATTGGACCAAAAAAGGGCAAATTTTTTTTATAAACTTACGATTTTTTTCTACGCACTCTATTGATTACACATTAAAACGGATGGATCATTTTTTTCATGCTGACCTTATACCAAAATGTTGTTTTCATTCATAGCATTGTGTGTGCGTGTCCTGATAGAACACTATCCTGTTAATTACGCTCTTGTACATACTGTAATTAGCGTGTTTTGGACAATTTTTGAATTAGAGTTTTTTTGGACCCACCTACTCTATTCTAAGATCTCTGTTAACCTCTCATTGTCTAGGATATACCACAAATCGGACCATAAAGTGTGATTCCTATTTAGTGTAATGTGGTAAAACACTCTCTAGCATAACCTGATGTTATCCAACTAAAATGCATTAAAACAGGGGTGTGCAAACCATGGCCCGCGGGCCAAATGTGGCCCGCGAGCTGATTTCGCGTGGC
>JAAGOF010000026.1:0-12101 GCA_010645155.1 Tigriopus japonicus
CAATTCAACTCGGTAGTACCTACGTTTGTATCACAACAACAGTTCAACTCGGTAGTACATACGTTTGTATCACAACATCAGTTTAAGTCGGTCGTACATACGTTTGTCTCGCGACATCAGTTCAAGTCGGTCGTACATACGTTTGTATCACGACATCAGTTCAACTCGGTAGTACATACGTTTGTATCAGAACATCAGTTCAACTCGGTAGTACATTCGTTTGTCTCGCGACATCAGTTCAACTCGGTCGTACATACGTTTGTATCACAACATTCTAGCTTAGAAAACCACCCCGCAATGCTAAGTGCAACCTCGCGTGATTGAGGTTACGTGGTAAAAACAAACGTACCGTGAATTTACCTGTGAGACAGTTTTTCGTCTTGCATGACTTTTGAGTGATGGCACCTCAGCCAAGTAACTTATTTCGGTAGGCTCTGCAATTGTCAGTGTCTCGGAAGAAAAGAATAGGTTTCAGCGCTCTTAAGAAGCAAGTAGGAGAAGTAATCAATCAACTTTTCAAAAACTCGCCTAAGCTAACGGTCACAACATATGATCCCAAAGCCTAGCCCTGCAGGGCCTTAAGCCTAATCCTAAAACTGTGTTGCAACATACACTTTGCATATTTATCTATGCCGAGACACTGAGAATCCGTGTGCCAACTTGGACTTCTAGGTCCAAGAGCGTACCGGCCCGTCCTTAAGACTGCCTGGAGTTTGGTGATTCCCTGTGATTCCCGTTTAGAGAAGTCTCATCAATAGAGATGTCGCGTTGGCGCAAAATGTTTTTTTACACTTTTCACAATTTATTTGCACTTTTTGCACTTTTTGCCATTATTGGACTAAAATTCCAAAAGTACTCAATTTGCTCATTTTTGAACTTATTTTTTGAACATAATTTTTTTTAAATCTGAAGTCAGAGATTCAATTTTCTTGAATTTCTCTGTTGTGCTTGACATCTACAAACATTCACATACGAACACAAACACAAGCATAGAGAAACCAAAATATCAGTTCTTTCTTGATCCAGAAAAATCTCTCGTGATCGCTACCACCAGATTGGCAAAGGCAATGGAAAACAACAATTTCCTCCTCGAACTTATCGTTGCATATGGCTTTGGAACCTGGTTTTTGAAAATGTTTTTTGTCGATATCGTCCAGCACTTGAGCCGCTACCAAAATCGTAATTGGTTTAACTCCAAAGTGAGTGACGAGGAGAAAAAAAGCTCTCCTTGGATTTGGATGTGTTTCTCTCAGCTCATCATGGAGATCTTTCTACGAGATCCGACGTTTTCAGAGTTGCCACTCAAAAGTAGGTCCAACAAACAAATAAGAGGCGTGTTTGGCTTCAAAATAGCTGTTTTTGTGCACGACGAGATTATCAATTCCATTCAAACTTGGGATTGGATTTGGGAAGGTAGCTTAAGGAATCAACCGTCGGAGGGAATATAATCTCCTTGAGGAACTCCTCCTTCTAGTGTAGTGGGAAAGTGTGAGTGAGTTCGTAAGTGTAAGTATGCATGTGAATGAATGTACTAAAAAATTTTGAAAAATTTTTATTTGCACTTTTTACTTGCGTTTTTTCCTGTTTTTTTTGCACTTTTAGTAGCACTTTTTGCACTTTTTATTTGCACCAAAATGACACCTCTACTCATCAAGCTGTAGCAACCACATGCTTTTATTGCAAACACAAAACATTCGCTACGTTTGTTTTTTACCACGCAACCTCGCTCACGTGAGGTTGCACTTAGCATTGCGGGGTGGTTTTCTAAGCTAGAATCACAACATCAGTTCAACTCGGTCGTACATACGTTTGTATCACAACATCAGTTCAACTCGGTCGTACATACGTTTGTATCATAACATCAGTTCAACTCGGTAGTATTTACGTTTGTCTCGCGACATCAGTTCAACTCGATCATACATACGTTTGTTTCGCGACGACCCCTCCAACAACCCTGATAGTCAAGGCAGTGAGTGCAAGTAGAGGGATGGCTTGGCTGGCCTGAGTCAGCTGTCGTCTCGGCGTCTATGTAGCATGCTAGTGACTCCGACTGCCGTCCATATACACCCGATTGATTGAATATTGAATTCCAAGGCCTTGCCTTGATATCCACCATTTCAATTGTAGTTAACTTCGCGGTCTCGTAAAACAAAACGTTATTTTGTTGGTAACTCACTTTCAGACACTTTTCACATTGTGGTCTGATACAATGCATATATAGTAATGATAATGTCTATTGCGATAAGTTATTTTCATTGAACAAGGATTTCAACATTAATTTTTGATAATAATGGGTAATAGATAGATGGAGAGAAAGAGTAAATTTCTAAAAGAAACTAAAGAAAGAATAAATTTCATTATATAATGAACATATGTAACAGGAATTGCTGCAATATTTGAGTACACAGCATCTTTGAGGAACGTGAAATCAAATTAATAATGTAATAAAACTACTTTGAGATGTTACATCATACTATATTTCTAAAAATGGTTCGTCATCATGCCTTAACAATTTGTAACAAAAATCGCTGAGAGTTGCTTCAATCTATATTCGTTTATGTTAGGTCAACGTGAACTCACATTAAAAATATGATATTGCACCTTATCCTTGACTGAGAAAAAAAACAAAAGAACCTGAAATGGGACATGGATAAGAACAGAATTCAAGAAGATTTAAGAGTTGACACGCAAGGGGTTTAAAATTGAACCAATTTAAGGCTGCAATTCAGGCCTTGGCCTCAATATGACAAAAACTCATTATAATAAAGTTCACTTATTAGAGGAATATTTGATATGGATTAATTTTATTAAAGAATGCTTAAGTGATAAAAAGTAGCCTCGTCTGCTTGGTTCTGTAAACAATTTTTGAAGATTTTGAAGATTATTGAAGATTTTGAAGATTACACTTTACTGGATTAAGGATCACTAAATACCTGGATACCTCGGCTACTGACAAAATCCATCTTTGGAATTCTGTGTTAGACAGAGAAAAATCTAGTTAAAACCAGTTGTCCGGCTGGTAATGTAAATCTCACATGCTTAATTTCAACTTGATCGACTGAAACTTGTTGCATTTAGAGTAATTTGAAGCGTAGAAGATAGCGCGCTCTTCCGATCGAACATTTGCACCTACAATCGTCCAAAAGAACGATTGTAGGGTCAATTTTTCTCTCGTTTCCGAGCGTATGCATTGCCACTGTAGCAAATTTCCAAACGTTGTTTCTTGTGAACGGAGGAACGTAAGATGCTGAAATTCAGCAAACAACATCCTGAAACGCCTGTCGTATCAATCTTATCAAAATAAAATCATTTACTTGAATGGAATTCGATTCATAAAAATCCACAACTGAAAGCCTGAGCGGAGGCTTCCATGTCTTACGATTTCCTTGACTGGATGATAAAGCGAGTTTCTTTTTCCATTGCGTTGAGCGCCAAAGGAGATTTCGAAGCCACAATTCTACCATAGAATCTTGTTAAGGGGTACCAGAATATTGGATGATGCCCGTTGGAGAGGAGGGCTTAGCAGAAAATCTTTCTCTATGTATGGGATCATGTCCCTGAATACAAAATACAGGTATATTCGTATTTTCATATTTCTAAAAAATGAATAAATATAAATGAATATAAACAATCTCGCTCCAAAGGACACCTTGATTGATAACAACATTTTTAGAGCTGTTGGAGTTAAATAAGCTCCCACGAGTTTTAGAGGCTCTAGTCAGAGTGACAGGTGTGGCTTGAATGTGGGCGGTGCTTGAAGTATCGTTGAATTGGTTCATGGACATTTTCATTGGCATTACCAAAATTTATCAAGTGTTTGGTTGGTGGGAGATGGAACCTAAAAAAAAGCATGCTTTCGAAGATGTATGAAGTGCATAATTGATACACGTGCACGTTTCACTTACCTTGACAAATCCGGATAACTTTGGCGGCTTCATGCCAATGGGTCGGTATGATGTGGCGAGCTTCTCAGTTTGGCTTGCATTTTGGATTGGGCTTTTGGTCTTGTTTTTGATCACCCGTCGCTCATTTCTTCTCGGGAGCCACTTAGTTTCACATTTATCCTTGTGGATGAGACACCTTTCCCAAAAGAAGGCTTCTTTTTTCCAGTTTGTCCATTTGAAAGTCCATCAAGTCTCAAATCCTCGTCAACTCGGTCGAATGACTAACTGATTCCATTCCAGCAAAACATTTGGAAATCTCCTCTCCATGGTCAGGAAAAGACAAACTGTCGCGTTTATGAAGAATAGACCCTTTGGGGCAATCTTAACACATCCAAACTTCAAACCATGATGATTCTAAATGATGTGGTTCCTTTAAACTATCTAAACTACTTCCAGACCAATAAAACAAATTTCCTTTAGTTTAAACCTGCTCAAAAGGTGGGCGTGTCCAGGTTTAAGTTCAAGGATGAACACTGGCCCATTATTGTTGAAAGATTAGGCGACTTGGACTTGATTTCCATGCTGAAGCAGGAAATATCAATAGATGAAGCTATAAATAAGCTTATTTCACTTTTTGACGAGGTTTGTTTGACCATCGGTATTCCAGAAATAGTGGCCAAAGGAAGGTTATTGTCTAGAATTCCAAAGGTTAAAAAGAAGTTGTTCAAACGGAGTTGTCAGCTTTCGAATATACTTCGGCGTACTTCAAATCCAGTAGTTGTAGCTAGCCTCCAAAATAAATTGACCTTGGTTCAAGCTAAGATTAGAGCCTCCATTGATTCTGGTCAGATTGAAAAGGAAAGTAGAGTTGTCCAGGAGGTTAAGACTAATCCAAAGGCGTTTTTCTCGTTTGCAAATACAAAGAGAAAATGAAGCATCCTGTTGGACGAGGTCGACGGTAAAACCGTCAATGATATTGAGGTTATGGTTTAATGACAACTGAATAGGCATCCCATTTAACTTCAGTCTTTTGTAAAGGTTGTGTGTAATCAAACTAGGGTTGGCTCCACTATCGAGTAATGCCCTTACTTGGACTTTTTTGCCTGTGTTTGGATTGATGGCGAAACAAAGTATTGTTGCCGAGAGACCCATGAATCTGTCTAAATTTGAATATGAGCCCGAGCATTTTGTGCGCTTAGCTGGTGGTTGAGAATGATAATTTGTTGAGAAACATGATGCATTTTGTGAACTAAATACTTGAGGCAATATATTTGTCTTTGACTTTGCATCAATAAAATTAATGTTTTTGGACAAGTTATCTCACTCTGGGTTCTTTATAGTAGTTTCTTCAGACATACATTTGGCTAGCTTTTGGAACATGTGATGGTTCTCGATGGGTTGAGGTGCGGTGGGTTGATTGACTTTGGATTCAGAATGACGAAATGGGCCTTGATGGCCCCTGAATCCTCGTTGCCCCCTGTTTCCTCCCCGAAATCCTGCATTGGATGGTCCAATTGAGGGTGATCTGGGTCGTTTTGTCCCTTTTTTGTCTTGGCAGAATCAATTTTTGGGACAAACCACACAATTATGGTATCCTTGACAAAATCGACAAAGCTTCGAGCAATTATGGTCGCTCACCCAATCACGGAGACACCGATGGCACTTGCTAACTTTTTTGCATGCTTCCCGCCATTGTTGATCCGATTCTGCAAGGGCAGTGAGGCAGCGGGTTGGATGGTGGTTAGCCTTGCATACAAAACAAGCTTTTGAGGGGCCACGATTGTTGGCCATGAAGACGTGTGTTGTGGGAGGAAGAGGTTTCGGAGTAGGCTTGGAGCCGAGAGATCCGTTGTTGGCCTCTCTAGGAGCTCTGAACACGTCCAGCCACGCCTTAAATGTGGCAGTGTTCTCTACCAAGCCAACATGCCATTTTTCAGTGCACTGAGAACAGTGGCTGGACCCCCGGGGGACACAGGAAACACCGATTGACGCACTATCGTTTGGACTTTTGGTCGATTTCCGTTTGATTTTCCGCTCCCAACATGGGTGTTTGTACTGCTTGTTTACGAACTCTCGGCCTCATACCGGAGGTTACGCGACGGAGAAATTCCGCGAGTTCGTATCCAGTATTTATACTACTATATAGGTTATCCCTGACTAACTGTGTGGCGGAATGCATGTCTGCGATTTCAACTCCGAGGGCTCGACTCTTGTGTTGGACGGAGGCGTTGATATCGGCCATGTCAATTCAATGCGCTCTGGAATGGATTTGAAAAGGGAAAACCTTTAAAGACGCATCAAAGTTTTGATTAGAAAATCCGTATGTTAGAAGGAACATAACTGTTCCGCCACACAATGGGCTGTTTTATCGTTTTGAGATTGGAGACCTAGCTCATGGATTGTACATTTTGCTTCAGAGTTTGGGTATTAATGCAATCCGAAAAAATCTCGAGGATCGTGGAATATGAGGTATTGAATATGGATTCAAACCATTCACGGTCCGTGAAGGGTCATGTAATAAACTCACCTGGTTTGTTAAGGTCTACTAAATAGAGAGAAGGTGACAAAACTAATATCTAGAAAGAAAGAGACGTGTAGACTGTATTGGAGTTTATATATGAATTACGGGGCTGAAGCCGGCATCAGGAGACTATCGGCCGCGTGCGTGGAGGTGTTCGGCGAACTCCCCAACGTACACGTCATCCACGACGACGTGGTAGTGGCAGCCCCAACAAGACAAGAGCATGATAAGGCTTTGCTGACATTCTTGGAAAGGGTGGCAAAGTGTAGGATGACCCAGAGAAGTGCTGTTTTGGCGCAGCTTTGATCACTTTTTGGGGGGTCCGGGTTGGGGAAAATGGCGTGCCACCAAACCCAGAAAAAGTGGAAGCCCTTGCTACAGCCAGAAACCCAACCTCAAAGAAAGAGCTCGTCTGCTTTTTATGCATGGCCCGAGGTAATCAAGAATTTATTCCGGCCATGGCAAGCCGAACCCAAGCACTACGAGCCCTGACGCACAAATCGGTCCATTTCAAATTGGAGCAACGTCACGAGGAAGAGTTCAGGCATATTTGGCTCTAGTTGAGAGTCAAATATCTGGCAGCTCTGCTGGCCACCCGACATCTTCATAAATTAGGGCACCTCAAGTCGCATATTACCGGAACGAGAACTGTAAACCATTTTTTTTTCGAGGAGCAGCTAAAGCCCTACGTGACACCTTAATTTTTAAGGCATATGCCAAAACAAAAAAGAAAATGTAGCATATAACTTCCCTAATCTCAAACTCAAGATCCCACAATGCTCAGTCAAATAGTCTGCCCCTACACCAGAGTTGCCTTTTGCTTTTCATTTAAATTTCAAAGATTATTTCATTATCTTTTTAAATGAGACTAGATATACAGCTTGGGCAAATATACAATTACGTAATATGGACCATGGACGTCTCGAGCAGGGTTGCCAGGTCTTCGACGGCTCTTATCGCCAGATTTGCCCTCGAAATTCGCCAGAATTCGCCACCTCATTTGAAAAATCGCCAGATTTTCGCCAAATTTCTTTTTACTAACAACCTTATGTACATATAGTCAATCATGCTTAAGTGACCTTCAAGGAATACCTCAAATGGTCAATTCTTCAGTTTTGTTTTTCAACTTTCATTTCAACTTTCATCTTTTGATACACTTTTCATGACTAAAGTTCTCGAAGGAAAACGGAATGCCACCATAATGACTTTCCTTCATAAATTTTTATTTCTAGCATTTGGAACGCATTGTAGTTCGTAATTTGTGAACAAAATTCAAATTTTACTGATGCTAAATAACCAAATCATTCGGACTCTTTTTTTAAATGCTATGAAATTTATTACTCTTTAAAAGCAATGTTATTGGTTCGTTAACGAGATCTGACCAATTGCCATTGAAAAATCCCAAAATGTAACGTGATCACTCAAATGGAAAAAAAATATTTTTTGTACCTATGACATTGTTCATGCCCTGTATTTTGACCATTTTATAATATGAGTAGTAAATCATAAAGAGGGCATAACCAAAACCAAACAGGGGCAATCGCAAAATAATAGGATGCATAGTTTATTTAGGATTTTAATTGGCCAATTCAATTACGAAAATCAAATTGGAAATTTTTCAAAATCAGTTACACATGCGTTTGCCGAATCTTTTGACTTCATAACAGTCTCTTTTTCCCAAATTCTATTGTTTAAAAATCTAGTTTGCATTTTTTTACCGATTTCAATTGGTACACAGAATGTCATTCCTTGTAAATGTCAAAAAAAATAAAACCCAAGTGGGGAAAAGTACTGTCTCATAAAAGCATTGGCCTGTAACGGAGTTGGAATTAGCTGCCCGAAAGAGTCCCTGAAAGTCGTCTACGTAAATGAGACTTAAAAATTTATAATGGGTCGTCTAATGGATTGATTCGTCGCAAAGAGGGAGGGAAGAGAAAGAGCGAAACAAAATTTTCTCGTTCTTGGTAAAAGCACAATCAAATCAAGAAACAATACTTTGGTCAAAGCTCTCCCCATTTAGTGATTGTCATTTTTAATACTTAATCCTTGGTTTTCAGTCAGAATGAAAGTCAAAATCATAAAGAGAGAATCAAAATTTGCCTGAGTAATCGGCAAAAAATGGGCGATTTTGCCAGTTTTTCCGCCAAATTTCCCCGATTTCGCCTAATTTATCGCCAAATTTGCTCATTTCGCCAAATTTACTAAAATTTACAAAAATACTAAAATCGCCAGATTTATCGCCAGATCAGCTGATTTCGCCAGTCGCCAGATTCGTGCAATTCTGGCGCTAGAAATCGCCAGTTGGCAACCCTGGTCTCGAGTGGACGACTAACGGAACAGAATCGCCCAACCTCTCCGACCACTTGGTTGGCTAAAATTCTGAGCCCATTTACTGTAGACTCATTTTGCTTATCAAGTGATGTTCAGGGTTAGACTTATTTTGACTTGAGCCCAATCAAGACTAGTTTTTCAAAAAGGAGAATGGACAAAGTTGTGCAATAATTGAACATTGAATAATGATTTCCAAATGAATAGTATGTTTTGGGTCCATCTCATTAATCTTGTCTCAAAATACTATGACACAAGATTAGAAATTTGACTTGCCCTCTAAATGTTTGTGACCCTTGACAATGCCAGTAGTTGTCTATAAAGGAAGCACTTCAGTTTGTTCCTGGTTGTGGTTGAATTTAAAGCTTCAGGAAACAAAAATCCTTAAAAAAACCAGTCAAATGTGGTCTTCAGACTTTTTTGAAGGGGTGTGAAGTGAAGTGGTGGGCACCAGGTTCAGACTAAAGGGGCTCTATGAGTGGTGGGGAATTTCAGCCATCAATGACCAACAAACACAATGGTTGAAAGATATGATCAGGAGTTTCCATTCACTGAGATCTACTGAAGTGCATACAAAGGTAGGCAAATCTAGATTTATTTGAAGTATGAATAACCAATATGCTGCGATGCACCTCATTTTGGTTGCTTTTTTTGGATGCATCACAACAAGGTTTGAATAGTTAATGACCAATTGTGTTTGGCAGAATGAAACCTATCTCCTCATTTGTTAAACACATAATCCAAAAATATTTAGGGCACTAAGAACTGGCTTTCTAAGGTCTTTATGTTAACTCTTTCAAGTCATAAGGTGTTTGTACTCACCAAGGTGTTATGATGAAGAAAAATGAGAAAAATTGGAGCAAAAGGTGTTTGTTTTAATTTATCTGTGCATTGGACTATACAGTCCTAAAAGGTGCAAAAATATGGAATTGTCATAGTGATCAAAATTTTGTGCTTTCAATTCACTTGCCATTTTATTACAATTACATTACATTTACAGACTTACATTACAAAAATGTCCAATCCTGCCTTAAATGCTGTTAGAGGATCAGCTCCTACATATTCCCAACGAAGACTAATGGGCAAAAGATTGAACAATGAAGGAGCCCGATAAAGAAGAGATGAGGACTTCATTGATCGAACTAGCCTCGATTCCCTTGGATTTGGAGGTGCTCTCAGAACGCACGTAAAACCTCTACCATCGCTACAACTGATCTCAAAGCCTGGGTTAGGACAGAGCCCATGAACGCTCTTGAAGACATACAGTATCAGATACTTTTCATACCTTCTCTGAGTACTGTACAGCCCTAACTTCTTGATCTTCTTGAGCTCTCTCATTCCTGTGATGTTCCTAGTAAAACATCTTTGGACCTGCTCGACCTTTTGCAAACCTGCTGAACTGATTGGAGCCCAAATGGGTGAGGCATATTCAAGATGCGGCTGAACAATCGACTTGTACAGAGTCATTATCATCGTAACACTATCTCTGAACTTAAAGTGCGATAGATCCAGCCACATGTTTGAAATGCCTTCCCCACTTTCAACTGGATATGCTCATCAAACTTTCCATCATCTTGGACGACAACATATTGCCCTTTCATGTAAAACAGATGATGGCTTATCAATGTTGATACAATTATGCCTAACATAACATTGCTCCATCAAGATCAACAAGTCAAGATGAGCAAATAGAAGTCAACAGTGTGTTCAATCTTAAGCCCTCCATCAAATGTTTGGTTTGGAGGCTGTTCCCTGTTTTACTTATGATGCAAAAATCTTGGACAATCTATCAAATCCAGTTCACTTTGAAACAGCCTTTTCACGTTAAGTTTAAAGTTTTTTTGATTGCTTAGTCCTTTATTCATTTCACCAAAATTGGAAAAATACTTAAGGATAAATGCAAAGACTGTCTATCTGCTGAAAACAATAACACTGATGAATTAGACCACAAATGCAACAAAAACTAGGGGAAACTATGCCCTGGAAGGATATATTGTTATATATTCTAGTGCATTAAGCAAATGTAATGAAATACTTCTTGTTAAAATATCCCTAAATAAACACATATATAAACCAATGTTATCAAACACGTTGTAAAATAGATGAGAAGGAACAGGAAATAGTTTGTTGCAAACTTGTCTATATTATGTGAAATAATAGATTGGCAGCAAAAAAATCGCATGGTTAAAATCAACCATTCACGAAGAAAGATGCAAATATGACTACAATAACCTTCCCCTTAGCAGGTAAAATGGTTAGATAGTATTTCATGCAACAAGAAAATAGGCGAATTTTATGTTCATAGTTAAACAGGATCATTAAGAATGAGCTAACAACACCAAAAAATGATAAACTTGCTTCTTTGCTTCATTCCTTCCTCTAGCCAACCAAGCGGTCACCTCAATTTTCCGTACGACATCCAGGGTCTAGATGGTCTTAGCTGCGTTCCAAGCTGTCAATGTTCAAATGGTCGGTGGATGACATCCATAGGGAATGAGTTTACGTTGGCACTTCGCAAATTTTTGAATTGTTTATACATTGCCAAGAGCACTGCCAAAATTGTATGCAATTAAAGGCCAGAACAGTCAAATAGCTCTCGCAACCTAGATTTTTTTAGTTTTGATGATTTCCAGTCGCGAATAAAAAACAATTTACACAAGGGTACAAGCTAATACTGAACAAGCATTCAAATTGGCAATAATTATGTTCCAGTCAAGCTTCAGTGTAAAGTCCTTGTACGTATTTCTTAAGGTGAGTTCACGTTAAGGAAGAAGTAGAATTCTTATTTGCACATTTACATCGGAGGCAACGCTGACAACAAACTTGTTTGGAAGGACTAAAATTCCGCCCTGAAAAAAATATAGCAAGAAATTTTGAAAGAAACCTCAAAAATGAACAGTAACTTCTCATTTCGGCATTGCCATGCATCGACACGGTTATTGTTCCAAGGAATCCACAAAACCGAAGTCTTGTATAATTTTGTTTTTTTTCTCATGGAGGTTCTTTCCGGTTTGGTGCAGCCGTGTAAAGTACGCTCAGATTTCTGTCCCCAAGTGTAACAGCTTAGTGTGTAGAAACAGATTATTTTCCAAGAAAATAACTTTATTTGTTGTGAGAATCTTACAGACCAGGGTTGCCAGGTCTTGGACGGCTCTTATCGCCAGATTTGCCACCAAAATTCGCCAGAATTCGCCACCTCATTTGAAAAATCGCCAGATGTTCGCCAAATTTCTTTTTACCTACAACTAGTGATGGGAGGCAAACAGGAGCTTGGGCAAGCGGTCCGGTACAGTACCTTGGACTTGCCGAAACTTGGGTCTACTTGGGTGCCTGTACAAGTATTTTTCCCACCTTACAGGTTTGCCAAA
>JAAGOF010000290.1:8748-41815 GCA_010645155.1 Tigriopus japonicus
CGGTGTATCCTCAGCCAACACCGCCTTGGCTGCCATTAAGGCCATGCATGAAATGGATGGGTATGCCACTCCTACAGATGACATTGGAGTGTCACGTGCTCTGAAAGGTCTCAAGAAAACCCATGGCAAAGTCCCCAAACAGACAAACCCTACCACGGCTTCTATCATCCGTAAATTGATACGCCGAAACATGGGGCCAGCCATGGATAAACATCCTAAGTCCTCTTCAATACCTTTGACGGTGTGGCGCAATATCTGGTTCGAAGTAATGGCTTTCTCTACTCTCGCTCGATTCAGTGATCTGCAATTAGTACGACGAAGGGATGTGGTCATAGATGACGATAGTATCAGAATCCTCTTTCGTTCAAGAAAAAATGACCAATTTCACAAAGGACATGAAGTTGTAGTCATTGGCACAAACGACAAATACTGCCCTTTGCGGCTTACCCGGAGATACATGGCCCGTCTACCCCTCCACCCTGACACGCCAGTTCTCCCTGTGTGCAAAAAAGGTCAAGAAGGAAAAGCACTCCTGACGCCGATAAAATACGATGCAATGAGGAAGGGTCAGCATTTCATTTTCTGTCAGGCCAGGTTGCCCTCCGAAAACATTGGTCTACACTCTGGCAGAGTTGGTGGATCCATTGTGCTCAAAGATACAGGCTGGGGATGGTCAGAAATTGGTGCTTTTGGTGGATGGGCCCCAGGAAGCCTGGAGCCCATGAAATACTGTTCAAAAGCATTAAAAGAAAAGCTTTCAATGAGCAAAGCCCTCAATTTTTCCCGTTAGGAGTATCCTAGGTGTTAATAAATAAGCATCTCATATGTTTGAAATGATTGTATTGTTTCTTGGCTTATTTATCATCATGGGTCAATCATTTGTGTGTTCAACCATGAACACTAAAACCAACCAAACAAATTGAGTCCAGTAATCTCACTGAAGAAGCAACAGTATGTTGTTGCTCTTGTAGTTAATCGTGCAGGTAAGTGCAGGTAAGTACTATGCTCATCGTTTAGACTCTGAGCCTAGTTAGTGAATATAGCTTTTCATGATGCAAGAATGAAAGTGATATATTCGCTTAGTAGGCGAAGGTCTAAAGGTAGATAAATAACCATGATTAGCGTGGAACCTTGAGAATTATTGAGAGGTTGCGATGTAACATAATAAGCAACACAACAAGAACCAGTTAATCTAGTTTCAAGCATGTTACCTGCACTGGAGCAAGCTGAAGTAGCTCATATTGCTCAAACTTTATTATCAAGTGAATGACCGTTGAGAACGGTTGTGTGAAACAGCCTCCACACCACCCACCCTCCGGCTGTTTTTTCCATTCACTTGGTATCTAACATTAATGCATTAGAATAGCTACGCACAATATTATATCATAATGAAAATATTCATTGTATTTATTAACAACCACACAATTGTTCATCATGGGTCAATCATTTGTGTGTTCAACCATGAACACTAAAACCAACCAAACAAATTGAGTCCAGTAATCTCACTGAAGAAGCAACAGTATGTTGTTGCTCTTGTAGTTAATCGTGCAGGTAAGTGCAGGTAAGTACTATGCTCATCGTTTAGACTCTGAGCCTAGTTAGTGAATATAGCTTTTCATGATGCAAGAATGAAACGTTTCTTTTGTAAGCCCAAGTTTTAATAAGGAGATTAAAAACTCCTTAGTCTTTTGAGACATTCTCAAAAAGCGGACTTCTTGTGGATGGGAATGTCCTAAACAACCCCTCACGCGGATCCGAATTGCACCTTCTAGACACACTAATGGGGACTTCTCATCTGCTTCATCAGTGTCTTGTGCTTGGCACACGCATACATTCATCTCATCCACCCTCAAGACGGCCTTACAATTGAGTGCTGGGAGTTTAGTTGTCTTTCGAGATGCGGGAGTAGTAGATAAAGGCATTCCATGAGACCTGGCCTTGTGGTGCCGACATTCATAAACGATGCGACTTCCATGGCTTCTTTCAACCGTGAAAACCTGATCTAATTGTTTCTGGGCAATCCATGTTTTTGCCTCAGAAAGTGACGCGAAGGTTTCATCCACCCGCACATGGTCGTGATTGACTTCACGGCAATAGAATCGCAGGCACGCTCCCGACTTGTGATGGCGTGAGAGATCAAGTCGATTTCTAAAGATTTGCCGACAACCCAGACAATGGACATTCGAATCTGAAATGAGGAACAACAAATCTCATGAACAACAAATCTCATGAGTAAATTACCAATATTCAAAAATGTTAATGTAAGGTGGAATGATCAACTTACTTTTATTACGCTTTCTTGATCTTCGAGCCTTGGGGCGGACACCTCCGGTCTGAACCCCACTCATGGCGTTGTTTTTGCCAAGACCCGCTGGTCTTTCGTTTGAAAGAGATCCTTCGGCACGAGAAAACTTCCGCCTCGAGAAAATTTACACAATGTTCAGACCGACAGTACAGAGAGAAAACTTTTAGGACGCAGTGATGAAGTGATTTTATGGAGCGCATCACTTAAACCTGGACGGAGAAATAAGCAATTACTTTTAAGAACATAGTTTCCAGTAATTTGTGCTCTGTTTTCATTTAATGACCTCATATATCTATCATTTCTTTCATTGAGTGGGACCACATTCGTAATATTATTCATCTAATATTAGAAAAATTGAAAATTGGGCCAAATATGGCCACTAAAGTGCCATTTTGGCAGCACTGCCTTCCCTTGTGGTGGATGCCAGCTTCAGGTCACCTGACGCAGCTTGTTGTGTATAGTTAATTCGGCGGACGATAACGACCATAGGACAATGCTCGTTTGAAAAGAACACGCGTGATCCAATATTCCAACTTTCTAAATCTCGAGTTCTTTCAATCCAGGGAAACGAAGAGCTCGGCCATCAATAAAGAACGTTGGTGGTCGATTATTGTTCTTTACAAATAAATATAATAATGTATCGTACTTAGTTGATTCTGGTGCTCAAGTTAGCATTTTGCCTGTTCCTCGGGCAATGCAATCCGTTTCCAAAGGAACGCCTTCATTTTCCGCTGCCAATGGCTCTACTATCCGTTGCTATGGTCGAGTAACCCGTGAATTACATTTTGGTGATCAGTTCTACACTTGGACGTTTTATTTGGCTTCATTGGATCAAGCAATCCTGGGAGCGGATTTTCTTCGTGCTAATAATCTCATGGTCGATTTAGCTCATCAACGATTGATTGATCAATCATCTCGCCGATCCATTCCTGGTCATTTGGGAAAGGCAGTGGCTCCCTGTCTAACCTTTGTTTGTCAAGTCTCTCTTGATCCCTATGATAATTTATTGGGTCAATTTCCCGAGATTCTTACTCCCGCCTTCAATAACGTTACTCCTAATAAACACGGCGTGTTTCATCATTTGCCTACCAATGGCCATCCTGTGTTTGCCAAAGCACGTCGTCTATGGACCGATAAACTGGAGGCCGCCAAGGAGGATTTCCAACAAATGATGGAGCTGGGAATTTGTCGCCGATCAAAGAGTGATTATGCTTCACCTTTGCACGTTGTGCCCAAAGAAGATGGTACTTGGCGATGTTGTGGTTGTCCGGAGCGGCCCGCGATAGTCTAAATACGTAGGCGTTTCCGTAGTCTTAACTCACTATTCATTTATTCAAGTTTTATCACAAAAACAACGGTAGTGGTAAAAACGATTTTTTAGTCAATCTTCCGCCTCCTCTCCTTCTTCCAGTTTGCTCACGAATGCTTCCCGCCAACCAACAGGGTGGCCATTCACCCGCTACACTCCCCACCCGGCCGTAAACGGCCGAATTTACTTCGATTCGCTCGAATTTGTAGAGGCAAGGAAGACCAAGCTTGAAACGGGTCGTTCATATTGAGTAATTTTGCAGGGCTTGCCACTTCCCACGTCTTTTGCAACTTCAATGAGAGCGGATCGCACCAAGCCGTCCGGACTTGGCAATGGCTTAACGACCACGGCAAAGGGCCACAATCCCCGCTTCACGTTTTTTAATCGCATGAGAACAAGATCCCCTTTCTCCAGGCTTCTCTTCTTCGCCCACTTGTTTCGTTCTTGCAAGGTTTGCAAGTATCCTGTTCGGTATCGTACCCAAAATTGATCCAAAAGGTACTGAACGCGCCGCCATCGACGTGGCCCATAGGCATTGCAGTCACGTTCGTCGAAGACATCGAGTTGGATTTGGTAGGGTTCTTCTTTAAGGGTCAGGAGGGATGCGGGAGATATTGGGAGAGGATCGTTCGGGTCACTGGAAACCTCCCAAAGAGGAGTCGAATTTACAATCGCCGCCGCCTCTTGGATCAGGGTGTAGAATTCGTCTTTGGTCAACGGCCTTGGTCCTCCCAACAACAATGATGCGTCCATACATCGTCTTATTTGACCGATCTTCCGTTCCCACACGCCCCCGAAATGAGAAGCGTCCGGCGGGTTAAACGCCCAAGTGCAGCCCCTCTTCTGAAGGTCGGCTTGCAATGCGGTCAAGTCGAGATCTTGATTAGCACTGCCCACGAAATTCGTTCCCCGATCGCTTCTGAGACGGGTACATCTTCCCCTAATTGCGAGAAAACGCCGGAAAGCGTTCCTGAACGTAGAGGTGTCAAGGCCAGGCAGTGGTTCCACGTGAATGGCCCTTGAAGTAAGACAAGTAAAGATAAGGACCCAAATCTTCACGCTTCCTGGTCGAGATCTGGTTGTTTTCCCCTCTGAAACTTGAAACGGACCGAACACATCCAAGCCAGAGTTGGTGAACGGCGCAACCCTCTCCAAGCGATCCATCGGAAGGTTTGCCATATATTGGTCCATCAGTGGAGCTCTAAGTCGACGACACAGTTCACAAGATCCAACGAGTTTTCTGATGCTCGACCCGCCCTTTTCAACATAGAAACCCCCAGCACGAACCGCACCAGCCGTGACATGACGGCCTTGATGTCGGCATTCACGATGATAGTGGAGCAGAATCGATTGACTCAAAGGATGTTTAGCAGGAAGAAGCACCGGGTGTCGAAAATCAGCTGGGAAATCTCCATTTCGAAGCCGTCCACCAACTCGTAGAATTTGGTCATCATCCAAGAAGAGTGCCAATGGAACCAAACGATGAGTAGAGGGCAGATCAGTTCCCTGTGACAAGAGAGCAATTTCGCTATGATACGCCTGCTCTTGAGCATCCTTGATAAGAATATTTTGGGCCATCGCCCTCGCCCTGAGAGAGTCCAACTCGAACTCTTGTCCTTGGGAACCTTTTGATATTCGTTGAACTCTTTTTTGGAATGAAAGTAGCCTTTGTACGATCCTAGACACTTTGGTGATGATGACTTCCCACCTTCCATAACGTTCAATGAATGTAGACCATGAACTAGTTGACTTGACGTTGGTCTTAACTTTTAGCGTTACGCACGCTGGATCTTCATACTCGGGGAGATCATAAACAGGTAAAGGCTCCACCTCAAATGTTGGCAGTTTGTTCTCCCTTAAAAACGCAGGTCCAGTTAGCCATTCGGATTTTAATAATGTCTTGGGGTCACAAGGTCTGGAAGCGATATCCGCCGGGTTCTTGTCAGTGGGTACATAACGCCACGAACTTGCCTTCGACACGTTCAAGATCAATTCTACCCGTCTTGTGACGTATCTTGAGAATCTCCGTTCTTGATTCCTGACATATCCCAAAACAACTAGGCTATCAGAAAACAGGTAAACGTTGTCAAAACCCATGTCCAAATCCACTAAAACCTCGGTCAATAATTGTGAGGCCCTCAAGGCGGCGCATAGTTCCAATCTAGGAATCGATTTCGCTTGTCTTGGAGCAACCTTTGACTCTCCTCTCACAAAAGACACGGAGACATGTCCATCCTTTGACGACTTAAGATATATCACGACTCCAATTGCGTCCTGAGAAGAGTCCGCAAAGACAAATATTTCCTTACACAGATCAGCCAAAAGCATTCCACACCCGAGAAAGCGTGGTATCTTAATGCAGTTAAGTTGATCCAGAGACAGCTTCCATTCATCCCACTCTCGTCTGAATCGTTCTGGGAGCGGGTCGTCCCAACCCAAAGGCTTGAGGTCGTCAGGTAAATCCGACTTTGGGGGTATCATGCGTCGTAGCAACAATCGGCCACCCAAAACGACTGGGCTCACAAACCCAATGACGTCGTAAGGCGTGTTCACGACGCCGAGAATTCCTCTTTTTGTGAACGGGCGATCTGGCACACTCGACTGGACACTTAAATCGTCCTCGATGGGATCCCAACAAATTCCCAAGGTTGGTTGCATCGAGCTCGAATCAAAATCCAAGTATTTGATTCCATCCGCAATCTCCGACGGTGGGAAGAATTTCAGAACGCCCGGATCACTAGCCACAATTTTATGCAGCCGAATGTTGAATCGCTGAAGGACTGCTCTGGCATCTTTCACGGTTTCGGCGGCCTCGTCAACACTATCCGCACTACCCAAACCATCGTCGACATAAAAGTTATTGTTGATGAACTTCCTTGCTCTGTCTGGAACATCATCCCCATGACAAGACGCCCTCAGCGCAAAGTTTGCTATTGCAGGACTCGGCCGATTGCCGAATATATGTACCAGAGCACGGTACTCGATGACTGGTTCATCTGGGTTGTTGTTTTTGAACCAGAAAAAGCGCATGAAGTCTCTGTCCTCTTTGGGTACGTAAAACATATGGAACATGGCCTCAATGTCGCAAGAGAAACCGATTCTTCCCTTTCGAAAGCGAGACAACACCCCGCTAAGTTTATTGCCCTGATCAGGGCCCTGAACCAGGTTGTTGTTGAGACTCGTACCCATATAGGACGCTGAACTGTCAAAAACCAATCTAATTTTGCCCTTCTTCTTATGTCTCACAGCAAAACAAGGGATCCACCAAGCTTTGCCTGGAGTAGTGACGAGTTCGCTCTCTGGTACCACTTCTACTTTTCTGGTCGCAATCGTTTTCCCCATTGCAGAAAGACACTCCGCAAGCATCTCGGGGTCCTTCCTCATGCGATTGAGTGTTCCAATGCTGCGGCGCTTGACGGGTTCTTTATTGTTTGGGAGTTGAGGATCCTGATCTCTAAACGGCAGCTTCAAAGACATAAACCCGTCCTCGTTCACTTCAAGACTCTGCCTTGCCACCTCTAAAAATCGTCGATCATCTTGAGAAAACCCGACTTGTTCATCATCTGGCATTCGAAAGAACACATCTCTATCCAGTGCGGTTGCAGGTGCGGAATACTGATTTAATTCAGAGAGGTCGACTTGAGATGCGTTCGTAGCAAAGACAGGAGCAGCCCGAAAATGGTCATGGGCTGCCGCTGTTCGCATCACGCGCGTGTGTTCAGATTGGTGGTTGGAATTGAATGGGCAGAGAAAACCCACAACTGCCCACCCAAGAGCCGTGTCGTAGGCAAAAGGAGCGACAGGGCCATATTGTTTAGATCTCATTACATCCCCAGCGTTACGTCCGACCAACAACAGGACCTCAGCATCGTTATCCAAGGGCTGGAAATTATCACTGAATGACTTTAGATGACCGTGGGCTCGCACCATATGCGGCTCGGCTACTTCGTCCTTGGTATTAGGGATCATCGAATTTTCCAGCAAAGGAGGCAAAGCAAACGTCTCATTCTTTCCCACACCTTGAACGTGAAGCCCATGAACGATCATTCCACTCACGTGAGAACTGTGATTCTCAAGGGTGGTCAAACGGTAATTCTGAAGTGGACCGTCCACTTCCAATAAATCAAACAACTTCGGATGGGCGAAAGAGCTCGTGGACTCCTCATCAAGAATGGCGTAAACACGGACAATCTTCTCCGGCTGTTTCCCAGACCACACGTCCACGAGTACGGTCTTTCCACAACTTCGTCCACCTAAGTCGTAATGAGTGGAGGAGCAAAGGGTAACGACATCTTCTGATGGTTGCACAGATTCCTTGGATTTCTGCCCAAAAATAGGCTCAAGATTACTGCTCTCTTTGTGCATCACTGAAAGATGATTGAATGATGAACAGATGTTGCACTTGACATTACTCCTGCAGTCGCTCCTTAAGTGGTCGTCAAAACATCTGAAGCATAATCTAGCCTCCCGAATAACTTCTTCCTTCTTCTTGAATGTCATCAATCGAAACAATTTGCAATCTTCCAGGCCATGGGGCGATCCAACATGAATGGGGCAGGTCTCAGGGGTTGCATTAGTAGCCAAGGCTCGCCAATTGTTGGTAGTAGCTGGCCTTGGTCTCGAGGTTGCCTGCCCAAACTTGGGGCTAATATCGGGTATCCCACGTGATCCCTTTTGAGCGTAGGATGGATGGTTTGCCCATTCTGCCTCCTTGCTGAGGAAATCCAAAAATACCGCAAACGGTGGGTACTTGCCTTCATTAGTTTCCTCATATTGACATCCTCTTTTTCTCCACCTGTTAAACATAAATGTTGGAAGCTTGTCAATAATTGTTCGAATCCCAATCTCGGTGTCGAAATGGGATAGACCAGGTACCAAACACATTTGACCCTCGATCTGCATGCAAATATCGCATAGGTCCTGCAATCGTTTAGGAGGATCATCGTTCTTGATTGGGGGAAATTTGGTTACTCTTTCAGCAATCGCGGCCATTATCATAGAGCTCTTCCCAAATCGCGAAGTCAATGCCTTCCAGATTCTCGACACCGTGGCAGCGACGTCCCCTCCCCCTGCATCACGGAAAGATTCCACGACGGCTAAGGCCTCGTTTGACGTGTGTGCTTCCAGCGCCCGAAGAACTTCGTGTGGTCTCAAGTCCAATTCCTTAGCCTGGTCTTCAAAATGCCACTTCCACGTATTGAAATGGGTTGGTTTCCCACAAAAACGGGTGGGTGGTGGTTTTAGAAATTCCATTTTGGCCAAATAACGAGTGGTTGGATCGAGTCCGACTTCCGTCTTGGGGAGCTCAAACGGATTTGGCGTGGCCTTTGGGTGCGGGCTCCCCACCATTACCGGGTCTGGTGAGCTTTGAGCATTGATTCGGTTAGGGTCCTGGAATCGGATCATTTTCTGCTCTTGGGATTCCATGGGGAGTAATAATTCGACTTCCTCCTCGTTGGCCGTAGCCTCCAAGGCCGCTAAAGTCACGCGTTTCGACATTTCTCTCTTCAATGCTTGAGTTTGGATCCTCACTTGCTCCTCCCGAAGGCTCAATTCCATTTCCTGTCGCAACTTGATCTCTTTGGCACCCAATTCAATTGACTCTATTTGTTGCTGAATCTCGCTAATTGCTTCTTGTTCCTTCAATTCCTTGTACAGTCGCCGCCTCTCAACGGATGAGGTGGTGAGAGACTGACGAGACTCTGAGCAACCGGAAATCGAAACCGCCAACTCAGAACCTCCGAGTTCGAGTTTGAGATTGGCCAACTTGGCCAGTCGTAGGCGAGTCTGATTCAAAAAATCTCTTCTTTCGAGAACATATTCGTCTGCCTCTTGGAGAGATCCAATTTTGACGAGCTTGTCCGTCACCGCCAGAGATAACCGTTGAAAATTATTCTTGGCAACCTTTAATTCCTCCGCCGCGTGCTGAACCTTGTCCGGCGAATCCAAAGCCTCGAGCCCATCCGATACCTTGGCCTCGAGGAGGTCACGAGTGCGGGCCAAATCCGCGTGGAGGCTGGGCAAAGAGGGCTGTGGTGTCCTCGACGACTTGTTGGAGCGGGCATCGGAGATATTCCTGGCCCCATTCAAAGACATCCTGAGATGCGAGAATGAGCCGAATCGAGCGTGTGGCTCGCCTGATGACGAGGGAACGGATCACTCACTGGTCGTTTTTACTGTCCGGAGCGGCCCGCGATAGTCTAAATACGTAGGCGTTTCCGTAGTCTTAACTCACTTTTCATTTATTCAAGTTTTATCACAAAAACAACGGTAGTGGTAAAAACGATTTTTTAGTCAATCTTCCGCCTCCTCTCCTTCTTCCAGTTTGCTCACGAATGCTTCCCGCCAACCAACAGGGTGGCCATTCACCCGCTACAGTGGTGATTATCGCAACTTGAATGAGAAGACTGTCCCGGATCGATACCCCATTTCTCACGTTCAAGATTTCTCGGATGGGCTACATGGTTGTCAAATCTTCTCCAAGGTGGATCTGATTCGAGGGTACAACCAAATTCCGATGGCTCCAGAGGATATCCATAAGACGGCAATTATTACCCTATTTGGTCTGTTCGAGTTCGTCAAGATGCCTTTTGGTCTCCGCAATGCGGCTCAAACATTTCAACGCATGATGGATTCGATCCTGGGTGACCTACCGTTTGTTTATGTTTACCTTGATGACATTTTGATTGCTAGTCGTTCTCAGTGTGACCATTTATCACATTTACGTATTCTTTTTGAACGGTTATTGGCCAATGGTTTGGTCATCAACAAAAAGAAATGTGTATTTGGGCAATCAGAATTGACGTTTTTGGGCCATGTCATCTCAGTTGCCGATATTCAACCCCTACCGAGCCGTGTTCAAGCCATTCGGGACTTTCCGGTGCCTTCCACGCCCAAAGCATTACGCGAGTTTTTGGGAATGATCGTGTTCTATCACCGGTTTATCCCTAATCTGGCCAAAGTACTCGCACCTCTTCATGAACTTCTCAAAATCAAACCGAAAGACTTCGTGATGGATTCTACCCTCGTTGAGAATGTTCAATTGGCCAAAATGAAACTGGCCGATGCCACCCTGCTCACTTTTCCCGATGGATCAGCGTCTCTCGCGTTGACTACGGATGATTCCAGTGTGGCGGTTGGAGCAGTGCTCGAGCAATTTTCGGACAATATTTGGAAGCCTTTTGCCTTCTTTTCACGCAAATTACGACCCCCTGAGCAAAAGTACAGTACTTTTGACCGGGAATTGCTCTCGATCTACCTGGCTATTCGGCATTTTCGTCATTTCGTTGAAGGCAGAGATCTGCGTCTCTTCACTGATCATAAACGCCTTCACCAAAACCAGTGATCCCATTTCGGCCGACAACAACGTCAATTGTCCATAATTTCGGAATATACCACCGATATTCAACACGTGTCTGGCAAACAAAACGCGGTAGCCGACGCTCTGTCACGAATTTGTACATTGTTGGATTCGGTTTCGCCGCAAACTCTCTACGAGGCACAGCAATCTGACCCTGAATTGTCGGCTGGGCGCACTTGTTTGACGTTCCTGAAATTTGAGGATGTCGAGATGTCACCTGTTGCGTGGTTGTTAGCCGATGTCTCTCAACCCAATCCTCGTCCTTGGGTTCCAATGTCACTCCGTCGATTGGTGTTCAATTCGATCCATAGCACCGCCCAACCTGGAGCTCGTGCCTGTCGACGACTTGTGGCCAAACATTTCGTTTGGCATGGACTAAATCGTGATGTGAACCAATGGACAGCGCAGTGTTCCGATTGTCAGAGAGGCAAGGTGGTTTGACATACGAAAGCTCCAGTTGAACATCTGGAAACCCCGTCTTCTCGCTTCCAAATCATTCATCTGGACATAGTGGGTCCGTTGGAGGTGTCTGCCGGTCATAGATACCTCCTGACGATCATTGATCGGTTTATTCGTTGGCCAGAAGCCATTCCGTTAGTGGATGTGACAGCCCTTTCTAGCGCTCGTGCTTTATTGTCCGGGTGGATTTCGCGGTTCGGTCTGCCGGAAACGGTTATTACGGATAGAGGGGCACAATTCACTTCCTCGTTATGGCATGAGTTGACTCTCATGTTAGGTACCAAACTTCACCACACGACATTGTATCATCCCCAATCCAACGGAATGATAGGAAGATTTCATCGACAATTAAAAGATGCGTTGCGTACCCGCTTAGCTGGCCCACAATGCTTCTACCATCTTCCCTTGATTCTATTTGGAATTTGATGTGCATCGTAGGATGACACCAATCTCTCACCTGCCCAATTGTTGTATGGAACATCCTTGAAGGTGCCAGGGACTTTATGCGTACACCCAAATGCTCAATCAACTATAAACAATCAATTCTGTGAGTTACGTGAACGATTGAATAATGTGGTCCCTCCCAATTCCCAATTCCTTGGTATCTCTCCAACTTTCATTTCACGGCAACTGTCGACGAGTCCGTTTGTCTGGGTTCGGATTGATAAAGTGAAATCACCGTTCGAACCACCATATGAGGGCCCATTTTGTGTCATTCGGAGGAACAATAAGGCGTTTTTGTTGGGTGTGAATGGCAAGGAAAACTACATTTCCATAGGCCGACATAAACCAGCCCAATTTGAAAATCTGCCAATGATGACCCGCTCTGGGCGTGCTGTGACTCCGCCTGATAGATTTCAACCCGGATGAATCCGGATCTGCCCGGGGGGTTGTGTGGCGCCTCGTGATGATGATTCGTTTTGCTTTGCAATTAGTTTTCTTGCTCAATATTAATATTTGGTCGCGCATTCGTTTTGTGGGAAATAAAGCTAGTAAGAACCTCTACAATGCTGTTCCGACGGCACGAATTCGGAAAATCCTTTTTGGACGAGTTCTTCATAAGCCTCCGTGACCAATTGGACATTGTTATATTTTTCTATCACGTTTTCATGTCATGTTCTTATTGCCCGTCCGGTGCAGTTGCATTTCTCAGAGCGGGCAGATTTGTTAATCAGTGAAATCATTGGATTGGGCGTCCTCGTGAAGGTTGATAAACCAACAAAGTGGTGTTCACCCGTCCATTTTGTACCAAAACCGGATGGCAAGAACCTGCGACTTGTGACTGATTACCGTACATTGAACAAAGCAGTCCATCGCCCAGTCCACCCTTTCTCTTCAGCCCGTGATCTCATACGACAGGTCGATAAAGACAGCCGCTTCTTCATCAAGTTGGACGCCATGCACGGCTACTTTCAGGTTCCCCTTGACTCCTCTCTTCTAAGGACATTTCTGCTCCCGTCTGGAAAATATGGGTACACAGTGGCTCCGATGGGCTAATGGTCCAATGGGGATGAGTTCTGCATCAGAACGGATAAAGCCGTGGCGGGCCTTCCTTGGATGATGAAGATTGTGGATGACATGCTCATACAGGGCCCAACAACAGAAATAACGTTTCAACATTTTGAGTTGGTTCTACAACGCTGTCGCGAGAATGGCATCAAATTGTCGTTGGCCTAGATGGTGGTGGGTACAAGTCTTAAGTTTGCTGGCTTCACCGTCAATTCCAAAGGAATCAGCCCTGACCCCACACAGATGTAAGCCATCAGAGAGCTCCCAACACCAAAATCCGTCACAGAACTGCGATCATTCCTTGGTCTTGCCAACCACTTGGGGACTTTCATGCCTGACTTGTCCCATGCCTCAGTAACCATACGTCAGTTATTAAAAAAGGAAATACCTTCCTCTAGTTGCCCGAGCACCACGTCGAATTCGAAAGGGCCCGTGAATTGTTATGTTTCAGCAGTCTTCTGAAGCCCTTCAATCCAGAATTGACCACGGAGTTGCTTACAGATGCCTCTCGCTTACATGGTCTTGGCTTTGCATTGGTTTAGAGAGAGTCGGATGGTCGGCCCAGACTCATCCAGTGTGGCTCTTGTTCCCTCACTCCTGCCATGCGCAACTACGCCACAATTGAATTAGATGCAACGGCCAAGCTGATTGCAATAATAAAGTGTGACTTCTACCTTCCAGACTTGTCCCTTTTCAAGGTTGTTAACGACCACCGACCTTTGGTTGGAATATTTGAAAAGAAAACGATCATTAACAATAATGATCGGCTTCAGCATATTTGTGAACGTCTTAGCATGTACAGTTTTGTGGTCACATGGACGGCTGGTAAGGAACATCTTGTTGCAGATGCCCTCAGCCGATCAGCATTCTTTCCTGCCGATGAAAATCTTGATACTTATACTTAATCTACATACTTATGTTCGCGAACTTTGAAAAACATACTGATCACACTGTGATCCACAGAATGGACGTCTATGATCCAGCTATGGCCATCATTACAAACAACGTTGATGAGGAATACCAAAACCTTCGTGATTGTGTACGTCGTGGAACCTTGGATAACCGAAACCTTTCCATTTTTGGCCAGGGTTTTGATAAAATCAGTGTAAAGGATGGATTGATCAGAAAGGGCAATCGACTCTTCATACCGCGCCCCGCCCGTCGAAAAATTATCGACCTTCTCCATTTTTCACATTCTCGTACTGGTAAAACCACAGAACACGCAAATCAATCATTCTTTTCGCCAAACATGACCCACGACATCTGCCGAAGAATAGCCAATTGTGAAGCCTGTATTGCGGTTCTTCCGACTCAGGCACACGAGCCTGTCATCAGTGGTGCTGCATCTGCCTATTCACCGATGGAGAGGGTGGCTGTTGACATTTTCGACCTCGATGACCGCTCATTCTTCATCATGGTCAATCGATCAGGGGTTTCCCGTTTGTTTCCAGATTGACTACAACGGCTATGACTACAACGGCAGCAGTGTGTGTGACACCCTTCTTGGTTGATTTAGCAATTTTGGACTTTCCAAGCATGTGGAGTTTGACAATGGGCCTCAATTTCAGGGACAATTTACAATATTTTGCATGGAACTTGGTATACATCATGAAACCTCTAAACCTCTTTGCCTTATAATCCTCGCAGTAATGATCTAGCTGAGGCTGCTCTGAAAAACATCAAATATCATTCTAAAAAATTTGGTGGTTCAACTTCGAGCAAAGAGTTTTGGGAAAAAAACGACGCATTCCACCGTGCTCGCTTGGCTGTGGATATGAATGTTGCTCGGTATGCAGGAGGTCGCGACCTCTCCATCTTGTCTATTGGTAGTGTTCTACACCAAGATGCCATTTAGGGTGTTTGGCAAGCTGGCGCTGAGATCATAGAGATTTGCAACTTTGACTGTCCATATAATATCCGTACCCCAAACGGGGTATTCCGACGAAACCGTCGTCTCCTCCTCCTCGATCGAGGATTCCACCACAATGTCCAAGTGATCACACCGGCGCCACCTGCACCCTCCAATCCGCAAAGGGGCGAGCGAAAGAGGCGCCAAGTGGTGCGTTTCAAGGCTTGACTTATTACTCGCACTGCGCCTTTGCTGATTTGTTAACCGATTGATTTTAATCTTTAAATTTAGCCTTGTTTGTTTATATGGGATAGGATGACATCAAACATCTATCTTGTTGGGGGTCTTTGGGGGGATGTTATGTTTTTCTATCACGTAACCTCATTTTTGAAGAACTTGTCAGAGCAACCCATAAAAGTCAGTCATCCTTTCATACATTCATTGAGAACATGTTTCCGTTTCCACAGAACAGACACGTTCAGGCTGTACTCTTCCCAAAACCTTGGCCTGCATGGCCACGGCTCGATTATAATTGTGGCTAATCGTGCGTCCTTTAATGGACGAATCTTTCCAAGGCAATTGCACAGATCAACATTGTTCTTTTACATTAAATATGACGGCTTGGATCTCGGATGCCGTTTTTTGGCAATTTCTGGTTCATTTGGAGAGATCCCAACATTTTCTCCAGACCAAATTTTCCCAAATCATTGTGCTCTGTAGTATTTTATAAATCTGCTCCAAGTCGAAGGTCTTAACCTCCGTTTCATTGCAACTAAATACGATTAACTGACGGTTTTGTGGAAGCAATAGCTTCCCATAGCATCCATCCTAACTTGGTAAGTTTGGCCACGGGGATCGCGGGATCAGGTGATTGTTAGTTTAGAGATATTGCCGGGATCTCAATATGACTTTGCAACATGAGCTAAGAACAATAGGGCTCGGAAACGAGGACTTCCGATCGAGAATGATCGTCAGTGGCTGACGGATTTCCTGCTCAAATCGCCTGAGACCAAACTAGCCTTAACATTTCGAGCTCAGCCTGAATATCTCCACACTCGGTGAAAGTGCAAGCCCAGAAACAGCGGTGACGCTGGCATCTCATTGGTGGCCAAATCGTCGTCGACTGTGGTGACCAGTTGTCCGCCACCACCATCTAGGCCAACGACAATTTGATGCCATTCTCGCGACAGCGTTGTAGAACCAACTCAAAATGTTGAAACGTTATTTCTTTTGTTGGGCCCTGTATGAGCATGTCATCCACAATCTTCATCATCCAAGGAAGGCCCCCCATGGCTTTATCCGTTCTGATGCAGAACTCATCCCCATTGGACCATTAGCCCATCGGAGCCACTGTGTACCCATATTTTCCAGACGGGAGCAGAAATGTCCTTAGAAGAGAGGAGTCAAGGGGAACCTGAAAGTAGCCGTGCATGGCGTCCAACTTGATGAAGAAGCGGCTGTCTTTATCGACCTGTCGTATGAGATCACGGGCTGAAGAGAAAGGGTGGACTGGGCGATGGACTACTTTGTTCAAAGTACGGTAATCAGTCACAAGTCGCAGGTTCTTGCCATCCGGTTTTGGTACAAAATGGACGGGTGAACACCACTTTGTTGGTTTATCAACTTTCACGAGGACGCCCAATCCAATGATTTCACTGATTAACAAATCTGCCCGCTCTGAGAAATGCAACTGCACCGGACGGGCAATAAGAACATGACAAGGTTTGATATTTTTCAATTTGTCAATTTCAATCTTCATTTTAGGACCCTTGAGTGTTCCAGAAACCTCACCCAACGAGGAACACATAACGTCTCCATATCGGGTCATAATCTCGCAGAGTTTGGCATTAGTGCAGGCTTGCGCCACATGATGGAATCGCTCAACAGAAAATTTGAGCTTATTACGGCCATCCTGGTCGTCTCTTCTAATGGAATTGTTAATAACATCATTGCCATGTGCGTGCTCCAAGTCGTCCTCAGAGACATGTGCGCTCCTCATAGCAATTAGGGACGGGAAATTAAGCGGTAAGATATTATGTGCTATTAAATCAATGCACCCAATGACAGGAAGACCTTGAAGGTCAGGAGACACGATGGCACAGATCAATACTCGTGGACTATTTTCAGTTGTGGCGAAGAATGTGATTGTGCCAGCATTCCTCAGTTCGGAGTTGTTCACCGCCATTAATTCTGAAAAGAAGGCTTAAGAAGAACATGTCTGGGAAAAGAGCTTGCAGAGAAAATCATACGAGCCTCAACAGTATCAGGAATTGTGATATGACTGGTTTTGCCCCTGTGATTTTCGCAAGATAGCTTCAACGTTGGACTAGCAATTTCAATGGCAACACATCTAACGTGTGTAATAAATAGAGGTATTGCGAGAATGGTTACCTTGTGCGCGAGGAGAAGGTGTGCTTCGCGTTGGAGAGCGACCTCTTTCGCATTCAGCAGATGGGCCACAAGAAGATGGATTTCGACACATGCGTGCCAAATGACCGATCTTGTGACAATCATGACACATATGTTCCATGGCAAAGTGTTCCTGCGGCTTATTGTGTTCATGGCGACCGCAATTGCGACACATTGAGCTGCCTTCCAAGATGGATGAATTTTCTCTGATCTTACTCATGGGCTCTTGGCGAGCTATGATAATTGCCTCGTGGTTTGTTGCGGCTTCCAAGGTGATCAGAGTTGGAGTTTTCACCTTTATAACCTCATCATGTAAATCGGACTCTGCTCTTACTTCTAACACTGATTGAAACATTGCCCAATCGTCGACCGTCTTCTTCTCGATTTTTCCCTCCGCTTCCAATGCTTGGAGGCGAACCACCCACTCAAAGAAAGATTCGGCAGGCGACTTGATAGCAGTGAACCAGTCGCGTCGTCGCAAGTATCTGGGGCGTATTTCAAGGAAACGCTTTTCAAGAGCCTCGAAGTAGTCATTAATGATCTCCCCATCAGCAAACCTTACTGCGAATTGTCACTGCCAAAGAATCCTCCATCCTCATGAAGAATATTGATTGTTGCTCATGGTTAGCTAGCAAATCCATATTGGATGATGAATACCATAACTCAAAGCTCCTTAACCAACTCCTCATTTCAGGAGGTGATGCCGTTGTCGTCAGGCTGTTATGTACTAAGACTGGCAAACATGAGAGACCGGGATAACGGTGGAAGAATGTTTATTCTTGTTGAATAACGGAGGAAGAATGGATAAAACAAGGCAGGAACGAAAGGTTTAAATACAAAAGGGAACGCACAAGGGAAATGAGCGAGAGTATAAGGAGAGAGCGAAACAAAACACAATACATAACACCTCCCCCGAATCATAATTTCCCCAAACATTTTTATTTCACACTTGATGTAAGAAGTTGCTTCTCCCTTTCATGCCAACATCAGGGCCGACACACAGCCCACCATACGATCTTGGGCGACTCACGATCCGATGATCCTTGGTGGCATACAGCCCGACTGATTCTACGGTAAACTCGTCCGCACGGCAGCGGGAAGCCTCGTCCGCATGACAGCGGGTAAACTCGTCTTTGAGCGACGAAACACCGACACCTCATTCCCACGACTCACACGCCGGCTGGACTTCACAAAACAGGGTTTTGTTGTGCTCCAACGAGACCAATCTACGTACTTTGGAGCTCACAGATGACACGATCATCTGTATCCTCGGCAATCTCAGCCACACACTGGACCACTATATGAGCGTCCCCGTAGGCCTCACAACGGGCGTCCTCGGTTTGAGTTCACTCCCCACGCTCGAGATATGCCACGGCTCAAAGTATGACACATCCGTCAAACAAAGACCCTTCACATGGGACTCGAGGACTTCAAGGGCTTCACATGCCCGGAAACGGAGCTCACCATGTCTCCTCTTCAATACTGACACGCTCGACGTTTGGATCCACCTCCATACGTGATCCACCAACAATTATTATACATTTGAACATTTTTCAGTTATCTGCAATTAGAGCTCAAGTTCTTAACAGTGACAAGTGGCCACCATTCGCGCAGAGCGCGACCCCTTAACATGTCCAAGTGGCCACCATTCGCGCAAAGCACGACCCCTTAACAGTGACAAGTGGCCAACATAGACACTACTTTTTGACAACTTTCCAAGTTTTGGACCTGGTTTAAGGCTTCCACAGGCACGCACCAAAGACAAAAACCATTTTTCCAAATCTTACTCGGAAAATTATTTTCAACAAAATGGCGTAACCACAATTCTCAAAAAATTTAAATTGAAAAACTGCCCCCCTGGCGTAAATTGCCGCAAAGCGCCGCCGCCGGGGCCTAGATGGCGTAGCCAGCTAGTCTCTTTCATAATTTTCCATAACGTTGCTAGGTGGTAGTTGGGTTCCTCAGCTCTTTCAAGATCTATATTAAGATCTCCGCCAACCACCACCGTTGTTCCTCCTTTAGACGCCATTTGCATTTGTTCACAGAACTGTCCAAGACGTTCCTTTTGTCCACTGATAGATTGGTTTCCGTTACGATCTCCCCATTCTCTGAAGAATCCGCCAAGCAAAGACTTTCTTCCCCCCTTGACCTGGTTATCGTATTTCCAGCCATATTGAGGGGACGTCCTGTTGCATAAGTTCATGTTTTACTGATATCTCAAGTCTGGTGGGTTGGTTGATAAGAAAAACTGTTCTTATTTTGGATTGCTCTAATGGTAGAATGACCTTACAGCCGGCAAAAGTAAATGATGTTTGTATTGCGGGTGGGATAAAGTCCGTCTCAGATAACAAAATAGCGTCCAGTTTGTAATTCTTCATTATTTCTCGAACTTCTTCTTCTTTGGTCCAGAAGCCACGTCTCATGTTCCAGAAAGCAATCGCTAGTGTTTTGTTTATCGAAATTTCTTTTATGAATGGCGTCCCTCTTGCATCCACTATTATAAGCTTTTTTCCATCCCGGCGCTCCTTGTTTTTTGAGTTCACCTTGGTTTTTAGGTTCTTTAGGTTTTGTCGTTGGAGGAAGGTTAAATCATCATTGACGGTTATTTTGTTGAAGTTTACAGGGATGTCCTTGTCTTTCGATTTTTGTTTCCATGATTTCATGAATCGGCTTTTGTCAATATTGGACGCAAATTTGACAAGTAGGGGTCTTTTTTGGTTGACGTTTCTTGGTGCGCTACATCCCAATCTTTTAACGTAGACCAGCCCTGCATCTAGTTGGTTGGTTGGTTTGACACATTTCAAATAGGTCTCCGATCAGTTTCAAGTCCTTCCCCTGATCTGCTTGCTGTGGTATACCGTGGATGATCATTTTGTTCCGTGCTCTCTCACGCCTAGTCATTTCCTCAACCGCATCACTCACAGGTGAAGTCGAAGAACTTGATTGGGCGCACTCAATTTTTTGCATTCGGCTATCCATTGAGCTAATCGCCGTTGTGTTCTCAGCAACAGTTGCTTCGCATTGTTCTAATCTTGTCTCCAGACAACTCAGGTTTGAGACAATTTTCTTGCAACCAATGTTGCGAGCTTTGCAGCACAGCAAATATTAGCCTCCCGAAGAAGCTGGATGGTTTCAATAGGCAAGCCAAAGCATAGTTCATGAAAGCTGCGTTCACAAACTTCACAGCTCAGGATTGTCTTTTTTATGATCTTCTGTCAATGTCCTTCTCACAACTCCCACATTGAAGCCTCGTATCGTTGCCCATGATCAGAGACACCTAATCCACGAAGCACGACAACCAAGATACATTGGTTGTTGATCAATGGCTGCTTGTCGCCAAGTGATCCCTCTCACAGTCGCTAGCTGTTCAGCTTTAAGTTGTGGCGTTCTATATCACACAATCATGGGAGTCCCAAATGGTCCCCGGGGCTGGCACTGGCAAAATCGGAATCACGGAGTCTTCTTCTTTCCCCACTCCTCTTCACGTCTCTGTGCACTCAACCGGTGAAGAATGGCACCAGAAATTCACTCAATTTATTATTCATCACTCAATTATTTGGACGGAAAAGTTGTAAGGTAAGAAGAAATGTGGAAAGTGGGTGAGCGTGAACGCGTGGCGAGAGTAGTTGGAAACGTCAAAAATTGGAGGAACCAGCACTTGGATGTGCTCCCTTCTTGGAACAATCCGACCTCCTGGTCGCAATCGGCAGGTCACCACCAAAAACCCTGGTCCCTCATTTCTGGGTCTTTAACCGTTGGACACAGTCATAACCGATTGTGCCATGTTGTGTGGAAACAGGAAACGGAGACATGTTCTCTATAAATGCATGAAAGGATCATGCATTTGTCATGACTTTTATTGGTTGCTTCGACAAGTTCTTCCAAAATGAGGTTACGTTTATTGTTTATTGAATGAGACCACTCAAGCATCAAAGAGATGAGATAGAGTATAGGTAAAAAAGGAAAAAAAAGATGCAAAAGATGAAAACGTGATAGAAAAATATAACAATGTCCAATTGGTCACGGAGGCTTATGAAGAACTCGTCCAAAAAGGATTTTCCGAATTCGTGCCGTCGGAACAGCATTGTAGAGGTTCTTACTAGCTTTATTTCCCACAAAACGAATGCGCGACCAAATATTAATATTGAGCAAGAAAACTAATTGCAAAGCAAAACGAATCATCATCACGAGGCGCCACACAACCCCCCGGGTCGAAATCTATCGGGCTGAGTCACAGCACGTCCAGAGCGGGTCATCATTGGCGGATTTTCAAATTGGGCTGGTTTATGTCGGCCTATGGAAATGTAGTTTTCCTTGCCATTCACACCCAACAAAAACGCCTTATTGTTCCTCCGAATGACACAAAATGGGCCCTCATATGGTGGTTTGAACGGTGATTTCACTCTATCAATCCGAACCCAGACAAACGGACTCGTCGACACTTGCCGTGGAATGAAAGTTGGAGAGATACCATGGAATTGGGAATTGGGAGGGACCGCATTATTCAATCGTTCACGTAACTTAAAAGCAAGAAGCACTGGAATCATGGAGTGGGAGGCTAGCAATGAGAATAATGATTTCTAGTAAGAAAAATTCAATTATGTTCTTCTACAAATGAGACCTTGTATATGTTGACAAGAATACGTATTCAATTTTCAGCTCAATCGAACGTCGGAGACAAAAGTTATGCTCACTCAAAGTTCAGTGCAAATCCTACCGAGAATAAATGAACTAGCCCTTTTGTGGTAATCGTTTTACCACAAAAGCGCGAGTTCATTCATTCTATGCTCTCATAAGTAAATAAGTTTGAGAAGGCATAACTTTTCACTCCGGCATTTGATTGGGCTGAAATTTGAAATATGTGTTCTTCCCAATTCAAGCCAGGTCTCATTTGCAGAAGAACTCAAATGGTTCGTTTCTGCTGGAAATCATAATTCTCATTGCTAGCCTTCCACTCCATGATTTCCGTGCTTCTTGATAAAAGCAATAAAACATATTGTTTTGCCAAAAAATGTCAGGAGTTGCTATTCTAACTTCAAGTTATAGAGATGAGAAAGGAATTGTTTCAATTACCAGACCTAAAGCTTCATTTTAGGTACCTTTCATGGTCATCAAAAGCACACGTCTTCCGAACTTTTTTCCCGCCAAAAATGATTACATCACCAGAAGATCCTGCCAATCAGATTGAATCGCATCACTACTATCTTGGCATTTGACCTAGTGCTAGGGTCAGACAGTAGTTGGTCTGCTTATGTTCCGTCAGGTTTTCTTGGGAATAGATCGTTGAAAATCAGTTGGGCTTTTCAACCCCGACTTTGGACAGAACAGGGTTTGCTCCGGCCATGGGATTTTTTTTGACGCAATCTCCGAACCCATCTCCCTTCTGTCAGATCTTTAAACTTCCAACTGGACCAGACCTTGGTATTTAAAGCAGCCCGAAGAACTGTAGACGATCAGCATGTGCAAGTAGCGGAAGGAAAGACGCTCTCAACGTTAAATATCGGCAACATGGTCCATGTACAACATCCAATTGACAAAGAATGGTCATTTGGCATTGGGGAGGTGATTCAAAAATCAAAGTTGGATTCTATGTGATCCAAACCGCTGCTGGTCAGTTTGTCCAAAATCGACAATTCCTGAAACCGGCTCACGGGGAACCAGTTTCCACGCCCGCTCTGAAGCCGATCGTCAGTGCCACGAAATCGGATAAACGGAGAAGTGCACGGAATCCCAAAATCAGGTTCAATCTCTGAGCATGTGAAATTATTATGTTCATTGGTGGTGGGGAGATGTTGTATTTTTAATGGTACTTTTGTACATCTCATTTATATATATGCATCGGCTGTTGCCTCGCAAATAAAACAACACTTGATCTTTTAATCTCTAACCATAAATATCGTTACCGTCCTCCATCCTCGCCCTCCATCACGCCCACACGACACATTTTAGTCATGTTCATAAGGCAAATGGAGAAGTAGAAGTTTTGATTTGTCACATCAAGACTCTTGATCTTGCACTAGTAACAATGTATCGGCCACCTTCTTGTAGTTCTTCTTCACTTCAATCGGCTATAGAATTTACACGAAAGGAGTTAGATCACAAGGTTTGTTCTCGACTCTTTAGCTCGTATGTTTTGAAGGCAAAGCTCGATAGTTGACTTGCTAGTTTACTTCAGAGTGTGCTTGCCTGGTTTTCTCCATCGATTTGGCTATTCTGGAATGTGACGTTCCGTTTCAATCTTGAAATTCCTGAACATCTATGATCGTTCGCTCGCCCGCTTTCAAAGCATTGACATCTATTAGCGTTCGATCCACAGACCATATAATGGCTAGACCTCGCTTTGTGCGAGAAAAAGGTGGACAACTTTGCTTCATCAGCTCGTACATAACACTGCACCCTAAAATGGTGGGAATTTCGAACTTTTCAAAATTTTGCCAGCGTGACGAAATCTTGAACAAACTCAACGTATCGTACGTACTTTGTTCTCGACGCGAGCGAGCTTCGTTACTTCTGAGCACGCGGTCGCTCTGAGATTTCGAAGCTAGCGCAACTAGGCCAATTGGTGTCACTTTTCTCCCGCCGACGGAACGGGCCAATGCGACATCTAGTCATTATTACTGATGGGGCTGATACCAGCAATGTATCATACAGTATGAGACCAGACCAATACAATGAAAGTCTCGCTGGTCTTGATTCCGACTTGAGACCAAGTGAGACATGCGAAGTGTTGCCAAAATTGCTCAAATTGGATTTTGCTTTTTTCTCTGGTGTTCGATCGGTTTCAGTTTGAAGGCACGAAATATCTAGATTTATTTTTCCGTTGTTTTAAACTTAAACAATATAAATTTCAAATCAAGGAACATCTCGTCGATTCCACAACTTGGCATAACATGTTGGCTTCAGAGTTTTAAAGAAAAATACCTGAAGAACCGCTGAAAGTGTGACGTGAAATCTTTTTCATTAACACAAAAACTTATGTTACATCCTCCAAATTGTCGGAGAATATTTCATTTAACGATTGCTTATGTTATTATGTTGCAACGCAAGATTTTATTTAACTCGTTAGTGCACAGTTATTATTTGAAATTTCCATTTGCTAAAGCCCATCAACATTGAAATCAGGTGGCAAATCACGACATTATTACCACATTCTAGTCAACCTGGCTAAGAAGTGTGACTAGCAACTGAGATTTGAATATCAAAGGAACCATATTGAAACAGACAATATCAGTCAAAAAGCTATTTGATACGGCGTCAATAAAGGTCATGGTCTCCATGCTTATTAGAAATACCTCAAAAGAGAGTTAGATTTCGATTACACGCTTTAACAAAATTGTAAAATACGAATAGGTTCAATTGGTGGCGGACACCTTTTGTAGCTGTCATTTCGTTCATAAGACTTGATACAGTAATGATGCCAGCTTCTGAGATGTATTAATTGAGACCGGCATCAGTTGGTCTCATGTATTGGAAATACCGTCTCGTCCCATCACTAGTCATTATATGATCTGTGGTTCGATCTAATGACATTAATATTTTGCCTAAACACGGAAGGGCAACTACAGATATTTCATACTTAGTTCAGAGTGATGAAAAAACAAATTCCGTGACGCCTCGTCAATATTTTATTAAACATACTAAAACGTAATCCCCATAATAGCAAAACTTGCATCTTTTCGTAACACCGAATGTAAAATGAATCAGAGACAACACAAAAGTCTCAGCAGGAATAAGATTCAGACACCTTTGCGATTTAAAAAAATGCGGAAGTGGTCACGTTTGCCCCCATGGAAGAAATTGCGGACAGATCTAAATTTTAGGGATGTGGCTTGATGCTGATTTTCAATCTTTTGTCTGCTGATGCTAAGTCACAACACGATCTTGCACTGGAATGGAATCAGAATGGCATCAAGCTTTTTTGCTGATATGGGCCTCTGAACAAGGTCCTTAAGGTGACTGCCCCAGTGCTGTCTTATAGTCCTTGGTTGAATGAATAAATAATTAAGAAGACAAAATATTTTTTTTAGACTCTCGTTTGAGAATAAAACTTGATTTGTTGTGTATTTGAACGTATTGAAGATATAAAACCACATGAATAACATCCAGCTGTGGCATGAGAATGCGATCTTGTCATTACTCAGCCACACTTGTCACATACATTGAAAGGTTTACCAATCGCAGGCATGCCACTTTTCCCCATTAATAACTTTTTGCTTTGCCAATTCACTTGACTTCTTCATCCTGGCAATTCAAATGTTTAGCTTGTCCCATACAAATGTATTGTATCATTTCTTATTTGCAATGTGTTTCATGATTTTAAGATGTTTGTCACTTCATTGTCCAAGTCTTCTTAACAAAAAGTATATTTGGCTCAAGATATCATAAATTTGGCAAAGCTATCATCAGACCACAAGAACGTGTATCCCATTTGTACCTTAAAATACTTTCGAGTGACCAAGTTACGAATTCATATCCATCACCATATTAGGTCAGATGTTTTGTGTATTCCAAGGTGTGCTAGCAAAGTTGACTTCGAGGCAACTTCAAGGCAGTTTCAGCCGTTTTGTTGATAGCATAAGCTTTCTTGAATCAGAAGTACACCAAGCAACTCATGAAAAAGAGAAGTGTACCACCGGTGCCAAGGTGCAACAAGTAGATACGTCAACAATTTTCCAACGTTCATATGTTTAGCATGCACAAACATGTGCTAGTTCCATTGACTTCAAGTAAACTTCTAGCAAGCTGGGTCGCTATTTGGGCTTAGCATCAGGTTTAATTGATGAGAAGTTCTCCGAGAAGCACGCCTAGAGAGGAGCATTCCAACGTTGTGGAAGCACTCCCATTTGAATACTTCAACGCTGATCAATCGAACTGCAAGCGAACTTCCTTCCAGTGTTTCCTGAAATTAGCTGCCAAAATTTGCATGCTCCTGTGAGATCAATCAATGTTTTGAGTTGAATGGAGTAATATGAAATAAAGAAGGAGAAATGTGGAATAGCTGAACCAGTGGGCAATTACTGTTTCGAGAGGATGAATTTACGATCATAGATGTAGAGGCACTTCTAGGTTGGAATGAGAGACTTACTTTTCAAAATGGCAGCTGTCTCAACAAAACCAGCCAATTGAACTAAGAAGTGTACTAACAAGTACACTTTCTAGAGTTGCCATCAAAACATATGCTCTACTGATGGGGTCAATCATAGATTGGATTGGGAAAATTGATAATTGAACCAATTTTAGCCCTGATTGGAGAGATTGGTGATTGGATTGAGATTTTCAACCTGGTCCTTCAACAAACAGCATTGCCAAAATGACGAGAGAAATTGTAACGAACCAAATGTGCCAATAATTAAAAGGATGAACCTAGAAACCATTCAGTGGAAGTCCTACATGTTTGACTCTTGCCATATACACTGCCCAATTCCCATCAACGATGTATTTCTATAAGTTTTAAATGATGACTGTTATTGTTTGGTCCTGTTTAGTATTTTTTGGCAAGCCCTTCCGGCATGTAAATCCTCTCATCTTTAGTGATGCTGAAAACAATTGATCTGTGGCCAGATTTTCAAAAATAGGGCACATAGTCATAAAGAATTCTTCTAAAATATATACCACAGACATATTCAATCCAATACAATCAAAGTTATGTATAAGAATATTCCATGTATTTGATGTTGTGATCTCTTGAGGACGGGAAAAAGTTGAACAAATGAAAAAAAAATCAAAACTTGTTTGCAGTCTGCAAAAGCAAAAATTGATAAAAAAATTGATAGAAAATGCGAAAATAAATTCAGACTTAGTTGTAAAGTCAACAAATTTGTCTTTGAGCCAAAACTGCCAAAAATGAAAAAAAAAAGCTCCTGCCCAGGAAAAATTTTATTCAACATTGCCTATCATGGAATTGGCAGAATTTTGATCACAGTTTTGAAACAATAGTGAGAGTGGCTTGGCCTCCCTGATATGATGCCAACACAAACTCATCTAGCTTTAGATGTGACCATGACAAAGAAGACATGAAATTTTATCACATCGAGACAAGACATTTAGCCAATGAAATTCAATTTAGGTTAGAGTCCCTTATAGACAATTTGATAACTCGTTCATGTTTCACCAATAATGACTTGAAAGGACTTGAACATTTCTAACTTCATCATTGGAATATCGAGGAAAACAATTTCACAATGTACCACCCAGTCACACTGTGAAAGATCTTTGAAGAAGTATTGTTCTCGATGTGCTCGTGGAAAACCACCCTTATCACGCCCATTGCGTTGTTGCGAACTGGTTCAATTGGATTTGCAAACAGGACGGGGAAGAAGAAATTGGGTACCTAAAGAAACGCAAAATGCAAAAAGACGGCTGTCAAACTTCCATTTTCGAATCCCACAATTATCAAGAACACGAGGAACGTGCCAATATAAATGGTGAACCAGAAAGCGTCTTGAAAAGAACCTATGCATACTGGCGAATCACATCTTGGACCCAAAATCCCATGTGTTTGCCACCATATCTCAGTGATGACCAATACCTAGTAAAACATATGGACTTTAATGAAAAGTCAGTGAAAAGGGTGGGACCTTAATCCACTCGCAAAATCCTTTTGAAAAAGAATTAAGAACCACATTTCCCCCGGAAACTCTCCCACGGACCAAAACGTTTCATTGCGCTCATCGATTACTTTACTTTAACAACTAAAATCGACAATATCATATCTATTCTTGGATTATCATGAAAAGGAGCGAAGTCCAATCTACAGCTCTGCAAGATTTCTACAGTTTCAGAGTTGTAACAAATTGGAACTCTCTGATGTGCCCAATCTGTGACGGAATTCAAATGATAAGTCTCCCTGCTATTACTAATCCCCTGTGGTTATTGGACCTCTGAATTAAAGTCCAATTGAGAAAATGTACACTAATTAGTGATTATACTGCATGTATTGGGACCACTGATGTTGTATGAACATTTGCATATGTCAACCGAATTTAACGTATTTCTATTTCCTCTTCCCGTACTCTTTATACAGCACAAGGTGTTTGGAGTGGACATACAATAAATAACATTTCAGGCTCGAATCTGCGAAATATTTTCACCATGTTCAACTAAATTAGACATAAATGATATTTATGTCTAAATTTTGATGTTTAAGAGAAAACATAAATGATAAATGAAGAGGGGATGAACAGACTGCACGAATGCAATTTGGGACTTTTTTATGGGAACCATGGGCTTCATTTTGAGGGTGTTGACTTGAAGGTATTGTCAAGGCAATCACCTTGCAAAATGTTGATGCTATGTAGCGGTCCTTTGCTGAAATTGATGAAAAGAAACAGGTCGTCTACACATTGAAAGTATTGAATTCCTTTGTCATTAATGGTGGGGCCTTGGTGACCTGGGCCTTTCGGCAGGTCAGAGACACAAAGGATAAGCAGTAGTGGATCCTTCATCATGAGATTGTGGTCTATTGAAACCTCAAATTTGTTAGTTTGAAAAGTACAACACACAATTAATGATATTGTTGTATGCACTAACTTGCTTAACACCCTTCAATTTGCAAGGGTAAAACTGCTCAAGGTGTCTAGCCTTATGAACCATAATGTAAGAACTTAGTTGGGTGTTAGGGTAAATAACGAGTTCTCATGTAGTTGGAACTTGATTTCTATATGCATATAGTATCCCCTTAGTCAGTATAAATGCATTTTTGGGCAATTTCATGCTTAGTCTTTTCACTCTTTGCCCTAATGCAAGCAATTTTGGAAACCCTGCATATTTCTGTGTTATTGTCAGTTAAAGTTGCGCTCAAAAGTAAACATGCTTCATGAACCCAAATGTACTTACTTTCAGCTTATAATACATATATATTTGATATAAAACTCTTTCTTTTCATTTTAAATGATGAAGAATGGCTAAAATATTTTTACCGACTCTTAAAATAAGGTGCAAAGTTATTGGTTGAAGGTTTCAAATCGTGCTACTTTTGGAACCTGTTGGGCACCCTGAAATGCTTTTTCCCAGATTGACGAGATTGATTTTTGGACTGAGATTGGGGGCATCAAGATTGGGTCAAGGCTAGATTGAAAGATTGAACAGATTGAATGATTGGGATTTTCCATCAGTAATATGCTCACACCATTTACTTGAACTGGACGATTCATATAGAGAATGTGAACTAAATATATCGGTGTAACAATTTTCCCCCATAAGTGGAGACAAACAAAAGGGAGGTAAAAGCTCAAAGTCAATCACATATTGGTCACATATTGATAATCATTTTACAATTGTCATCTTGAGTTTGCAAAAGTAAATTATCCTAACCAGAACATTAGCTTTAAGTAAAGTCACTTGACGTAACTGTCTTTAGTGATTTATACGCACTTATTTCTTGACTAGGTTTAACAAACCACCCCACCCAGTACTTGCTTATCTTCTCATTTTGGCTACCCTACTGTTCCTCTGCACTTCGGCCTAGCTGACTAGCACAGATATGAGGATAAAAGGGCTAGATTTCACTAGATTTGGAATTGCTCACAACCTCTATTGCGTTTGGCACGATTTGTCAAAATTGCACCCAACAAACTATCAGAGTGCCACAAGTTCAAATTGAATTAGTATATGAAATCACTGAATGCGATTTGGTTGGGTTGCAGAAATCTTCAAAGGAGTTGTGTTTGTAAAGTTAATGAAAAGTTTACTCTCAAGTAGACTTTGGAGCATACCTTCAAGTAAACTAACAAGCATTCCAAGACCAATACAACCAAAACATATGACCTGTTGTCAATTGACTTGGCCTTTGCAACGTGAATTTTGATTTCACTTTTAAGCTTTTGCATCAATCAATTTGCATCATATGTTCCTCAAAACCAGGTTTCTAAAAGATTGAAGTGTACTGGTTACTGCTGTTACATCAGGAAATAACCCTAACAAAATATGGCACGGGAGACAATGCAAATAAACATAGTTGAACCTATATTGGATACATACATTTTGATTTCCGAAATTTTCGTTGTTTATTTCATATTTCAAATGCCTGTAGTAGTATTACCACTGAAAGGAACAAAAATAGTGAGCATGACTGGTGAACCACATACAGTGCACGTACAGATGTTAGTTGGTAAATATTATATGTATTCCTACTAAATGTTAGAGAATGGTAACTATCTAAAACTTCTCCACAGATGTAGCGTTTGTAGATTGCATTCAAAGATTGAGTGGCGCCTCCAGAACGACGAAGCGATCGAGAGAATCAATTCGTGAAGTGACGGGGAAGGACACCGGAACGTCGTCAAAAATTGAAAGAATTAGCCCGTTGAAACAATCTGATTTAATTTTTGATTCCGCCAGTCAATGGCTGGAGAGATTCTTGAGTAAGGCAGCGAGGGGGTAGATTTGCGTCAGGAGATAAAAGGGATTTTCGAGGCATCTTTCAGATACTTCAGAAAACGGCGTAGAGGGTCTTCCCTTGTGGACTTTGAAATTTTCGCTTTTTCAATGTTTACTTTCAACGGAACTTGATCCTCATCTCTGCAGAGAGGGTTGCCAGATTATGGAAGAGCCAAAGGACGGCAAAGTAATATTAAGACCTAAAAATCATGTTGCCAAAATTTCTACTTAAGTGACACTGGTAAATCTTGAATTGCTCTTTAAAGAGACATCCAACGACAGTTTTAATGAAAATGTTAAGTTGTGAAAGCATTTGCATTTCTGTCAATTCAGACTGTTTTTTGAGATTTGGTCTTTATGATTTGAATGTCGCAGCACTAATCACATTATTTTACTTGTCACACGTCTTCCTTCTCTGAACAACCTCAAGCCATTTTTAAAAGCCAGATGACTTGAAAACGACATTCTTCCATTGGATATTGATTTTGTTTGGCACTAATTATGCTTTAAATCCATCACTAATTATAAAACAATTAGGTATGTACGATCAGCCATGGGATTTTGCGCTATCAAAGCCATATAAATTTTCAAGTGAAATTGGCGGCGCTGAATCAGCTGAAAATGAATCAAGCATGCTCGATGCTTTCCGAGGCTGCATTGCAGGAAGCATTGGCATCGATGCCATCAAGCCAGTCAGCTTGTTTTACATCACTACTAAATTTGAAGATTAATCCTAGGTTTGGTAATATCATTTTGAATTTCAAATTTGAACGTTCATATTTGATATCCAAATGATCACCTTTTTCTCATAACTTCAAGTTAACCATCCTAGATTCCAAATCAATCACGATTGGCGGACTGCTCTTGACAGAACTCATTTCCTAAGATGAAATCACTTTTTCATTGAAGTAAAGTATCCGCAGTTTTCTGTGTACTTTCAGCATGACGCAATCAATGATTCTCAAAAACTCAAAAACCATATGTTGCATCCTGTTTCAGTACTTTATATCGGTCACCCTGTAGGGAAGCAAGAAAAGAATAAAGAGAGAATCCAACATGGCGCAATCGGTAGGATAAGAAATTTCGCTCGCTCGCGGTCTACTGAACTCCATTTTGCAATGCATTCGCCCAAAAATCGGGACAAGAAGAAGACAAAGGCGGTTATTTGCGCCGAACGTGATCTAGCTCTCCGGGATTTAGCCGCCCTACAAAGCCTCCAAAGTGGCTCGAACGAATCTCTCACTATGGACACAACTAAAGCGTCACTAGCCACGCCCTCACCGATTCACGATGGTCCACCTCATTCCAGCCTAGCCCAGGACACCCACCCCACCTCCCTTCAATCTCGTGTGGACGAACTCGCGTCCCAGTTGGCCAATCTTGTCTCACCATTACGACCAAATCAGTCAACATCCTCAGACGGATTATCGCAGAGTACGGGAAATGGTTTGATTAATCACCCTATGACTGAGGCTGATACACAGTTTAATATCGTTCCACGCGTCAACACGTCTCTCAAGCCGGATCCGCTAACAAATGATTTCACACTCTCTCAGTTTAAATCATGGAAGTCTCAATGGCAGGATTACTTTGTTATGAATTCGATGAACCGGCTTACCGTGGGGGGTCAGTCCGCGTTTCTTCGCAGTTGCATTTCCACTCGAACTCAAGACACCATTCGAATTTACATGGGCGTTCCCAGCAACGCAACGTGCGACGAGATCTTGGACCAACTTACTGCTTACTTTACCCGCCAATCTAACATAACACTTCGGCGAGTAGAATTCTCTACTTGCAAACAGTTAGATGGTGAAAGCTTTGAACAGTTTTTTGTTCGATTGAGCCTTCTTCATGAAAATTCCGACCCCTGTAACCAGTGTCAAGAGACTCAAATGGTCACTCGGTTAATAGCTGGAATTGGCGACACTGAACTCCGTCAAAAGCTCCTTACACTTCAACAACCCACCGTCCAAATCGTTAAGGAAAAGTGCCAAGCCGCAGAATCATCTCGGATAGATGGCCAAACTCTGGAACAAGATATCAAATTTCAACGCGTGTTCAACAAACGATCCGCTTGGAACACTGGTACTCAACCCCCATCATTACAAGAGCAGCCCAACGACACAAAAAGCCAGGTCTTGAAAAGTTGTCCAGGATGTCTCATTCAACATGATCGTTGTGATTGCATTCATCGTAACTCTTCATGTCATCACTGTGGCAAATTGGGTCACATACAGCCTGTCTGTGGCACCCTGAGCCGAAGACCCAAACCTTCAATGGATAGAGGACATTTTTCAAGAAACAACACCGTGAAAATTTGCGCGGTAGCTTCACCCGCTCCCACCATATCTATCAACGTTCTTTGTCAAGGTCAATCTTTTCAAACCAAAGCACTGCCCGATTCTGGAGCTGATGATAATCTGATTAGCTTGTGTCTGCTTGACAAAGTCGGCAAATTTACATTGCGACCAGTAACCAAGGAAATTCGTG